>APFE030480786.1:29045-74971 GCA_000404065.3 Pinus taeda | reverse complement strand
GTCAAGAACATGTATGCTCTTGAGGTTCAAGATGCATGCAAAGCCTTGAGCAGCAAGGCAACTGATGGAGACTTGGTGGTTGAGAGGGAGGGTATATTACCTCTCAACATGCAGAGCCAGGAGAAGTCTTAGACAGTGGTGGAGGAGCCACAATTGATGCAGCAGCTTCAGGAGGTTGTGGAGCAACCACAACTGGGGAAGCTGAGAGGAGATCGAGTAGAGACATCTACTCATGCAGAGTAGGGGGAAACTTCGAGCCAGGTGGAATGAGGGATCACATGCAGCATACCTCCAGGTAGGAGGTGGGGCGATAGAGTGATCGTCCCAAGGAGGAGGGGCAGGATCCTTGAGGGACCCAACCTCTTGGATGAGACCTTGCTACAGGAGCCTCGATGTGGAGTAGCAAGAACTGACTGATTGGGTAGAGACAGATGCGGATGGAGCGGCAAAGAGAACGACAGTGCAGGGAATCCCAGGACAGTGCATAGCTAGCAAGTTGCAGCAATGCGAGAGGCACAAGTGTTTTGCACAGTGCTAGGTGGCACAGAGAGGTGTGCAATGGTGCGAGATGCATGGATATGTTGCAGTGGCGCAGATGTTAGAGAGGGAGCACTTGTCAGCAGCAGGTAGAGCTTCAGCATCAGAGTATGTTCCTAGACCAACAGAGTGGTCAGTTGGGAGAGTTTTTGTTCCAAGTGTTGTTGGAGCAAGTGGACCGGGTAGAGTGTTGCATGCATGGAGCAACTGACAAATAGACTAATGTTGAGTGGTGTGAATTAGTTATTAATTAATTCACTAATTATTAACTCATAAATCAACTAAACAATACATCAGTTAACTAAGTGCATGGACAGTTCAGTGGAGACAAGTGTTAGAGCTGAGTGAAAGGGCAAGACAGCTGTCAGTTGTGACTATAGTTGTGCATGAGATTTGCACAATCAATGGATTGAGTATTGCCAATGAGGATTGCGTAGTATATCCAAGGTAAATACGAATTTGGATCATTCATTCATCAGTATTCTCATGCAGGATTGCGCAGTGGAGGCAGGCAAGCAGCAGAGGTGATTTGAGCCAGTGATTGATTCAGATCTGTGTTGTATTGTGTGTAACAGGTGGAGCTAGTATTGTACTGTGTACTATTACATGATCTCAATCAATATAATATACAGATAGTTGTGGGGTTTTCAGCTTTATGCTTTCCCCGGGTACATAATATGTTGATATGTGTGATTGATGCTTCAATGTGTGCATGTGTATGTTTCTGAATACTGCTAAATTGATGATCAACGTAGAGGAGGTTATGTATTATGCATGATTCCGCAAATAGTGTATAATCAAGATAATCTTTGTGAATAAGTGTCATATTATTCACGAAATTTCTCTGTGAGTTGAAAATGACTTTTGCATCCTGATGAAATCTTTGACGACTTCAAACAAAATTTTATGTTCATCTTCCTTCCTTGTCATGGAGCTTGATCCCTTAACAAAGTTTGTATTATGTCCTAATCCAGTTTTTTCATCATATGGCCTTTGTTTACCTATGATCTCCTCTAGTAGTTTTGAGTTGTTCATGAAGTTTTGTTGAACAATTTTCTTCAGGGCTTCTTTTCAGAGGGAGACTATTTCAGTGCCCAGTCTTTCTCTCATCTTGGATATTTCTTCTAATTATTTGTCGAGAGTTTCTTCAATCTTCTTTCCTTCTTCTAATTGTGTTTTCAGATCGATGATGATATTTTCAAAGTCCTTGGATTGTTCTTTTAATTTACATAGTTCCCTTTACAATTTCTTTACATTTTTTATTTCTGCCTTCAAATCATCAAGAGCACTTATCAATTCGCATTTTAGGTCAATTTTTCCTTCCACATTATCTTCATCCATAGGGACATCTTCGTTTTCAAAGGTCATAAACAATACCTATTTTGAATTATTGTCGCTATCACTATCAACGTTAGATAAAAAACTCTATTCCTTAGAGTAGAAGCTTCTCTTAGGCAATTTTTTTTTCCTTGTTTCTTGTTCCCCTTTTGATTTTTCTTTTTCTTGGGAGCTTCATCTTCTTCATCACTATCAAATTGTTTTTCGTAGGGCCATTTTCAAGGAAAATGACCAATTCTTCCACAACTAAAACATTTTAGAGGGAGCTTAACTTTGTACTTGCCGATTCCTCTCTTGAGTTTCCTCGTGAGGTTAGTTACTTCATTTGAGTCTTAGGGCCATTTTCAAGGAAAATGACCAATTCTTCCACAACTAAAACATTTTAGAGGGAGCTTAACTTTGTACTTGCCGATTCCTCTCTTGAGTTTCCTCGTGAGGTTAGTTACTTCATCTGAGTCCTCACTGTTACTTTCGCTGCACTTTTGTTTGATTCTTGCTTGTTCTTTCTTGTCTTCATTGAGGCCATGAATGCTGCTTCACTTGTAGATGGCTCTTCTTGTTCAATCCTCCTTTCATAAGCTGATAGAATCCCATGTAGCTCGTCCGTGCTAAGTTTGTCCAAGTTTGGTCTATCTTCTAGGACAAAAGCTCAAAGATTCAATCTTTCTTGAAGAGATCTTAGAACCTTTCACACAATTGTAGGAATTTACAGGGTTAGTTCCTCAGACAAAACCCCTGAGGACATCATCACTGACAAACAGATCACAGATCAGTACACCAGTATTCTTGACGTGGTTAAAACTCTCAAAGAGGGGGCTATATCCCAGAACTCGACACCACCCTCCTCGCAGTATGAATTACATTGAATCCACTTGTGCTAGTGTTTCCAGATCCTTCATTGAGGATGATTTCTCCAATCTCATTGATATGCTAACAATTCTTGTTTTGGAATTCTCTCCCCTATTGTTTCCTCCTTTTGCCATGATTCAATTGCTTATCCTTCTTTCCTTGTTCTCAACCTAATATCCTTTTGTTGGCTTTCCTCTTGTCCTCGTTGGAATTGACGAAGGAGGGATATATAGCGATGGTAGTCGAGTCAGCCTTGGCTCTCATGGGCGACATCAACCTCTTCTTTGGGTTGCACTTCATCTGTCCCTTGACTCCGGGACTCTCTATCCAACTCATTTTTTCCATCCTAGTGGCTGCAATGACTCACCAAGATGTCCCTTGTCATAGAGGTGGCAAACGTCATGGTAGTATAGGAGGTTTGCAAGCATGGTTCCACATTAAGTTGTCAACACACCATTATCAGACTCACACTGTCCCTGAGATTCAATCAGAATTTCATATTGTGGAGGACAAGGTGCAACACGAACGACAGGGATTCTGGACACACAGCTTTTGGATGGAACAGTTGCATGAATCCCTAATACAGGGAACACCAGAGGCTGACATAATCATTACTTGTACAGTGTTTTGTATTGGCATGTTAGTTTTCCATTGAGGAAGGTGTTGGTTGATAGACAGGATGCTTAAGACAATCTCTTGCACAAGATGGATGAGTTGACAATGTTATTGATGGATGTAGAGAGTCGTCTTACTACGAGGATGGAGACCACCCCATGGACTTGGACACCTCCTTACCTTCATGAGTCACAAGTTTATCTTATCTGTTGTTCTGCTTTGTTTAAATCTTTGGTTTCTAGGATAGCTTCTTTTTTGGCTAGTTTTCCCATCGTTGGGTAGTCACTTTCCTTTATATCCCATTGCTGTTAGTTCCTTGTATGCAGTCAAAAACACTAGTTCTTATTTTTTTTAGTCCCTCCATTGGTTTGCCCTTATAGGGAGAGCTGTACTTTAATTGTGTTAGGTGCTTTCTTCCTCGGCCCATTTTTGGACAATTTCTGACAATCAATTATTCTATCTCTGATTTGGTTTCCCATGTGGCAAGCCAAGGACAGATAACATCTCTTGACTTCAACTTACAAAACAAAAACAAAAAAATTGTTCACTAGCAGAATGATTTTTTAGCGGCAAAATGGCCATTACTGATTATTTACCTTTTCCAATCATTCGGCTATAACAAGATTTATATGATTAGGACATCTTTACAGGAAAAATTGACTTGTATCCCTTTATTAGTGGAATGAAACTTATTCCTTCTGGAGCGTTTTGATCATCTACTAATGCATAAAGTTTCTTCCATAGTAGAATGACATCTCTCCCTTGTGTATTTCTTGATTCCTCAATTAGTAAATTGAATACAGCTATTCTTCCCTTGATTTTGACTATATCTTCCTTCCACCAAAACAATCAAAACATGATCATTGAACAAGATAAAGCTATGTTGAAAGTGTTCTGACAAGGCCAAAGCATCAGTTAATCATGCTTAGTTAATCATCAGAATCAAGTTTCTCTCATTTCTCAATCGCTTTGTCAATTTCTATCCCCTCTTGTTCTTTCAAAACCCTTTTCTCTTGTTCTCACTGATGATTAAACACGGAGCACATACTCTTGCCAGTCTGCATCCCTAGCATCTCTAAAAGATCAAAAAAAGAGGACTGAGATGTCCAATTCCTTTCTATAGCTGGTGGTACGCCGAACTAATTATCTTCCAAAACATAAGTACCTCCATCACAAATTGGTTGAAAGTAAATGTGAGATGCATGACACATACCCATCTAAAGTAATCCAACATGCCTCAGTATTAATAAATTGTTACAAACTAATCTATATATCATAAAATAACCTTTCCATCAATAGGATATAACATATGAACTGTTGATGAACTTCTATTAGTTCCTACAAATACATCCTCAATTGTTATCCATGATCTTCAATTGTCATAAAAATTGAGGCAAATAATATATTGTGTCGATATTTGTTCTAATCAACAAGAATGATCATAACCTAACTTTAGCAACTTTGTGCTTCTTCAAAAGTAAAGCTATATCCTCTGAAAATATGTGGGTGATTCCATCACTAAGTTAAAGATATGCTAAAAATTGATCTTCTGCTAACTAAAACCATTGAGAATGTTGCTCAGGGATGAACATCACCCATTGTCAAGTTGGAATTCCAAACTCCTAGATAGTCAAGATTATAAACTTAATCTATCATATACGGTCAAAAATTGCATTTTAGTGCTATCCCATCAATTTCAATGAGTTCACCTTGCTAATATGCACTTTTTGTTGCAGAGACAAAGGAAAACTATATTAAAATTTCAAACTTTTCAGTGTGCACTATTATATTGATTCACACCCCTCTCAGTGTAATCATATTTCTAACCATTGGTATCAGAGCAGGTTCCTTCATAAACAGCCTAACAACTGGAAGGAAGATCTTTCAAAGATAATGGCCAGCAAAAGGAAGAGTCAGATGAAGTCATCCAAGAAGAAGACAGGCCACATCAAAGTTTGTGAGTATACTAGCAATATATTAGATAAAAAAGAAGTGAAGTTATATTCAGAAGAAGAGGTTGAGGTTAAGGCGGATCTTCAAAATGAGCACACTGTTGATCTAGAAGCAATTAGATCACAAGGGACCATGGTAAATCAAGATTGCATTTCCCCAGATGGAGTACCATTATTGAATGGATTAGGTTATGCATTTTCGAAGGTAAGAATGAAGATTTATTTAATAGCTCTTGGCCTAGATGTATAGTTGTCTATAGTAGATGGAAAGAAGAATGAATATAATACAGAAGCCAAGAAGGTTATCTTGAGTGGACTATCAATTTCAGCCTCTGATAAAGTAAGAGATTGTGAAACTGCAAAAGAAATGCTAGATCAGTTGCAATACATGCATACATATATATATATATAATATATATATATAATATATATATGGAGGAAATCAAAAGGAATCAACAAAGGTTGAACACCTTGATTGCACAAGTAATGAATCAGATGATAAAGGAAACTCCCTTTTCATAAGTGCCAAGCTTTGATCATCAAAAGTATTCAGAGGATGAAGATGGTCATGGAGGTGAAGAAGATGCGAATGAGGTGTTATCCACAGATAAGCTACTATTTTGTTGCAATTGTAAAAGAATAGGTCATCTTACTCTTTATTGTTCATATGCAAGTTTAGAAAATGACAATAATAAAGGAGAACTAGAAGTTGAGAGAACATCCCATGAGCAAAATAAGAAAAGTTCTTATGACAATCCATATGAAGGACATGAAGAAGGGATTTTACTATGTCTATGGAGGAGACATTGGATTCGGAGAAAGAAGAAGCCCATGATGAGAAGATGTATTTTAGAATAACTTATTTCTACTCTAGAGGTGATTAATGGCTCACAGTAACAAATCAAAGACAAAAGGAATCGTTGTAGGTTTATGAGAAGAAAGATCAGGATGTTGAAGAATTAATGAAGACAATTGTTATCCTGAAGACTCTGCAGGAAGAACTCAAAAGAGTGAATGGAGTAGTGATTAATCAGCTAAATGAATGGGAAGGTCATTGTGAAAAACTAGAAGCTGAGATTATTGCACCAAGAAATGATCTAGAAACAACCAACGATGAGGTAAATCAATATTCAAAGTTTGACAAGTGTACCAAAATCTTAGATGGTATTCTTAACAATGAAAGATCCCCTCACGAAAATTGGTCTGGGCTATGAAGGAGAATTAAGCACTAAGATAGCTGAAGACAGAATCAATCAGCTATGTTGAAGTAGCCAAAGGACCTAACAGAAATGCAGCCAAAGGAAATCAGCAACAACAAAGAAAATAAGCGAACAAGAATACAACTTAGCAGCAACAATAGAAAGTTCACAACAGCAATTCAAACAACCATAGAGAACAAGTGAAAAATCAGCACAGATTTTATCCCCCTCAAAGATGAAGTCATCAAAGACTCAGAAGCTTCCCTTCTCAAAGGCAAAGTACTCCCAAGTATCGGAGCTTTTTCTATGAACATTGTTTTTCTTGCAATATTTTTGGGCAAAAGTCATAGATTGTAGACATTATGTAAGAAATCAGAATAATAGCAGCAAGAAAGCATATAAGATCTCAAGGAATGGTTATGTAAGCAGTAACTCTAGAGGCTATGATGCTTTCCGAAATTACAATTCTTGCGCCCCCTTCTTAGATCATGTTGAATGCTACATATGTAACAATTTTGGGCACAAGGCAAAAGATTGTAGAAGTAAGTTGTTAGCACTTTAAAGCAAACCAAACAAAAGGAACTAACTCAGACCAGGAAGGAGAAATCAGACGCAAATATCATTAACATAAAACTAAGTTCAAAGGCATGGTAAAGAAAGCAAGAATAGAAAGAGAAATGTGAGTTACTTTTGTGTGCTCGAAATACAAATGATCAGTGGTATATAGACAGTGGATGCTCTCATCACATGACAGGAGATAAAAGCATATTTCACTTTCTAAAAAAGGTCAAGGTGTCAACATTATTCTTGGAAATGATACCTCAGCTAAAGTAATAAGAAAAGGAAAAATTGTTGAAGAATGTAAATAGTGTCAGTCTTCATAATTGTATTTGAATATATTTATCAAAAGAAAGAAAGAAAAAAATTATTATTAAATAAATTGATTTATTAAAACATGGGTTTCATGCTTGGGTCAACTGTTTTTAGGTCAAAGCCTCCATTGAAGGCTTCTAGGTTTTATGTCAAGTGTCCCTGTCCATGTCACATTGTAAAAGACCCTTCATGGGATTTATTTGTCAAAGAAGAAATTTATTTTATTGTAAAATAAGTCAATTAGACCTCCTCCACCAAGTCGGCCTCAAACTGGACAAGTCGGCCTAAACTAGGCAGCAAAATCACTATATAAAGTCAGCAATGTTGAAATTTGGTACCGGAGGATAGGTGGTTCCCTAAGGCTTTGATCTTTGGCCTGCGAAAAGTGTCCAAAAGAATTTATTTTCTCTCCTAAAGTAACTTTATAATTTTTATAAAGTTACTAAAGTCTAATTTTAAAGTGACTTTGATAAAGTTAATGTAAAATTACAAAGGAAAAGTGACTTTGGAAATAAATGACTAAATGGGTCTTTATTAAAGTGGGGTGAGTTAAAAAATAAAAAGTGAGATTTAAATGAGCAATTAATCTCAGCCCTAGATCTCAATCTATTTCAGCCATTGGATTTAGAAGTTACCCAAAAGTCACTTAAGATTAAATTAAAGGAGGCAAAAGGAGGCAAAAGGTCATTCATTCTTTCATGAGCAGATTGAGAGAAGGAGAGCAAGAAAGCAAGGGAGATTTCTGGACAAGGAGGAGAAGGAGACAGCAACTTGGCACACATTCCAAGGCAGCAGTTGAGTAGATTTGTACAGCCGATTCAGCACACAATGGAAGGCTGATTTTGGCACGATTTTCTAAAAATCTGTACAACTGGTTTGCACAGAAATCGAGGAGCAATTTGATGTTTTTCTTGCACACAAATTGAGGTCCGTACAACACATTTATTGCAGTCCGTACAGCGCATATAATGCAAGTCATACAACAGCATTTAAGGCTGAGAGTGGGCACAAAAATCGAGGAGGTCGTACAGCATTTAATGTTGTCATGTTTGCTATAATTTCCAGTTTGCTGTGAGGCACAAGAAAAGAGATAAGTTGTAAATTTGCTTGCTGATTTTTTGCTGAATATTTCTCACTGTAAAAAAAGGCATTTTCAGAAATAAAGAAGAGCTCTCGAACTGGTTTTTCCCAAGAGTTGTAGGGGGTTTTTTCAGGGTCACATTGACCAAAAATCATTGTGTTCAAATTGTTAAATGACTGTTTGAACCTGCTGATTTTTTATTTCTGCATTTTCCAGCCTTCTGTAAAATTTCCAGAATTTGTGTTTTCAGCAAAAAATTATTTTTTCAGTTGTTGAATGTATGGATATGGGAAAAGAGCATTTAACTATATGGGAGAAATAAGGTGAAACTGAAAACCGGGGTGGGAAATGAGAAATTTCTACATGGTATCAGAGCTTGAGTGCTGAAGTGCAGTTTGGGACAGCAAGAAGGAAAATTACAACCTGCTGATTTTTCACTCAGAAAATTCCAACAATCTGTTTTTTCACGAACAGCAGTTTTATCTTTACTACAACGATGTTATTTTTCAGTTTTAGGACAGCAGGATGCCATTGGGAATGAGGGTGGAGGATAGGCTAGATGGGCATACAAACTACAGCGTTTGGAAAGAGAGAATGCAGAATATCTTTGAGGAGGCAGAAGTCTGGGATATCATGGTGCATAGCACACAGAGCCCTGTTGTTGTGCCTACTGATGCTACTCAGTTGGCTGAGTATAATAAAAAGAACAACAAGGGTAGGAGGCTGATTCTAGACGGAGTCAAAGATCATTGCATTCCTCATGTGAGAGAAGAGCAATGCCCATGAGATGTGGACAGCATTGTCCAATCTCTACCAGAGTACCAATGAGAACCGGAAAATGGTCCTGAAGGAGAAGCTGAAGAACATTAAGATGGGTAATGATAGTGCAGTTGAATATCTCACAAAGATTACTAATGTGAGAGATGAGTTGGAAACAATTGGAGAGGCCATTCCACCCACTGAGTTGGTGCGGATTGCAGTGAATGGCCTCCCCCGTTCATGAATGAACTTTGCTAATGGGGTTTGTGCACGTGAGACCCTTCCCACATGGGAGAGGTTTTGGGATGATTACATTCATGCGGAAATCAGGAAAGGTCAGCTTGGGGCAGCCAAGCCAATTGAGCAAGATGAGGATGTAGCACTGTCAGCAGGAGGCAAGAAAGGCAAAGGGAAGAAGCAGACTTCCACAAGCAATGGTGGGGGCACACAAGGTAACACACAAAAGGACTATTCCAAGGTGAAGTGTTGGAATTGTCAAAAGATGGGACACTATGCAGTTGTGTCCGAAGAAGAAGAAGAAGAAGGGGAAGAACTAAAGCGTGGCAGCTTCAGCAGAGGTTGAGGACTTTGCAGTTCGTTTTGACCTGGAGTTTGGGTTCACTGCGTATGAGTCCTCTAGTGCAGGATCATCTGCCACACAGGTTCAGAGGGAGCATGCTTTTCCCTCGATTAGCGGAGCATCTTCAGGTATCTGGTATGTGGACAGTGGGGCTTCACGTCACATGACAGGAGTCCGTGAGTACTTCTCTAAGCTTTCAGAGAGTGACACTAATATAGAGGTAGTACTCGGTGATGACAGAGTTGTTAGAGCAGTCGGGGTGGGAACACTGACATTTCAAAGGGAGTCCAAACCTCCCTTGAAGGTGTCAGATGTTCTTTATGTGCCAGGGATGAGGAAGAACCTCATATCCGTCTCAGCTTTGGAGGACAGAAGATATGAGATACTATTCAGGGGAGGACAGGGGTTGATGTATCCCAGGGGCACTCCAGCTGATTCAGCAAGAGTGATAGGTGTACGCTATGCAAAGGTGTACAAGTTTGCATTCCAGTCCCTTGTGGCATTAAGCAGTAGTACCGACAGCAAAGCTAGCAGTTCTGAGCTATGTGAGATTTGGCACCGCAAGATGGGACATATGCATTATGGAGCCTTGAGGACCTTGCAGGAGATCACTACAGGTGTGCCAAATTTCAGCACTGATCACTTTGGTACTTGCAAAGGATGTGCGATGGGCAAGTTTGCCAAATCCCCTTTTCCCAGCAGTGACAGCAGAGCGACTGGGATACTTGATTTGATTCATTCTGATGTCAGCGGTCGGATGTCTCATGTTTCCTTGAGTGGTACTATGTTTTATTCATTGATGATCACTCCAGGAGGACCTGGATTTATTTCTTGAAGACCAAGAGTGAGGTCTTCAAGCGGTTTCAGGAGTTTAGAGCTCTTGTGGAGACACAGACAGGTCGGAAGATCAAGTCCCTGAGGTCGGACAATGGGGGAGAGTACACCCTTGGAGAGTTTGTTGATTATTGTGCGGAGGTAGGCATTAGGACGGAGTTCATTGTTCCTTACAACCCCCAGCAGAACAGGGTTGCGGAGAGGAAGAACAGATCCATCGTAGGGGCTGTCAAAGCGATGTTACATGATCAGGGGTTGCCATTGTTCTTGTGGGCAGAGGCCTGCAACACAGTTGTTTACTTGCAAAACAGGGGTCCGCGTCGTGCCTTGGGGCACATGACTCCAGAGGAGGCTTTCTCTGGGAAGAAGCCTGATATTGGTCATCTTCATATGTTTGGATGCATTACATACTCCTACATACCCAAGGAGAAGAGGACCAAACTAAAGCCTACCGTAGAGAAGGGTATCTTTGTGCGCTATAGTGAGACCTCAAAGGCCTTTCGAATTTACATTCCTGCACAGAGGAGAGTTGTTGTTAGGCGGGTTGTGAAGTTCGACCTCGAGGAGGACAGGGCCTTTAGGAGGTCACGGGAATTAGAGTATCTGGATCAGCCAGACCCTCAGCAGCAGTTGAGTCAGTCGCAAGGATCCAGTGGACAGGGATCAGGGGGTACATCTATGAGGATGTCAGGTCTGTCAGTGAGCAGTGGCTCGCCGAGCCAGAGGGGTGGTGCTCCGAGCAGTTCACTAGGGAGTCCACTGATGGACAATTCACACGGTACCTCAGCTTCTATAGGTTCAGGTGCAGGCAGGAGGACAGCAGACAAACAGTCAGGAGTTCAGGCTACTGATGGTGATGAGGAGTTTCATTCTCCTATGGGAGAAGCATGCTCAGGGAAGAGGAAGCCCAAGTGGCTTCAGGACACCTTGAGAGATGCCACATCTGTTGCTGAGCCGAAGAGGCCAGTTAGAGAGAGTAGACCACCTGAGAGATTTTGTAGCTATATGGCGATGGTTACCAGCATCCTTGACTCTGAGCCTTCTAGCTATGAGGAGGCAGTTAGCCAGCAGGTCTGAGAGAGGCCATGCAGGAGGAGTATTCTTCTATCATGAAGAATGATGTTTGGGAGGTGGTGTTGAGGCTTGAGGGCAAATCTGTGGTTACTTCCAGATGGCTTTACAAGGTAAAGCATGCTGCAGATGGCAGCATTGAGAAATTCAAAGCGAGGTTTGTGGCTAGAGGGTTCTCCCAGGTCGAGGGAGTTGATTATGATGAAACCTTCGCACCCGTAGCTCGATATACTTCGATCCGCTCCATTATATCAATAGCAGCAGAGATGGGTTGGAAGATCCACCAGATGGATGTAAAGACTGCATTTCTAAATGGCTTCATACAGAAGGAGGTGTACATTGAGCAGCCACAGGGCTTTGATGTGCATGGGAAGGAGTCCCATGTGTGCAGACTGAAGAAGGCCCTTTATGGCCGGAAGCAAGCTCCCAGAGCTTGGTACTCCAGGATAGATACATATTTGCAGGGGATGGGTTTCACAAAAAGTGAGGCAGATCTGAACCTTTACTTTATTGTGATAGGTGAGGAGCCTCTCATTCTGGTGCTGTATGTGGATCTTGGTCATTACAGGTGCAGAGAGACTCATAGAGCACTGCAAGAGAGATCTTGCGACGGAGTTTGAGATGAAGGACATTGGCTTGATGCATTACTTTTTGGGTTTGGAGGTGTGGCAGGAGGAGAGGCATTTCTTCCTGGGGCAGGGGAAGTATATTGTGGACATCCTTAGCAGATTCCACATGGAGGATTGTAGACCCATGTCGACACCGATGATTACCAACTGGAAGAAGCTTCATGCTTCGGATTCCGAGTTGGTGGATCCCACATTGTATAGGTAGCTGATTGGTTCCTTGATGTATTTGGTCAACACTAGACCAGATATTTGTTTTGCAGTCAACACGATGAGTCAGTTTATGTGTGAGCCTAGGAAGGTTCACTGGGTGGCTGCAAAACACATTTTGCGGTACTTGCAGGGGACAGTGGATTATGGTCTGGACTACAGGCAGGGGGATGGAGTGAGATTGGCAGGTTATATTGATTCTGATTGGGCAGCTTGTGCTTCTGATATGAAGAGCACTTCAGGGTGTTGTTTTGGGTTGGGTTCAGCAGTAGTGTCATGGTTCAGCCGAAAGCAGCAATCAATAGCATTGAGTTCAACGGAAGCAAAGTATATGGCAGTTAGTCTAGCTAGTTGTGAGGCCATCTGGCTTCGCAAGATGTTGTTTGGCTTATTTGGTCAGTCGTTGAAACCTTCAGTGATTTATTGTGATAACCAGAGTTGCATTAAACTCACAGAGAACCCAGTATTTCATGACAGGTCAAAGCATATCGAGATCAAATATCATTTCATCATAGACTATGTTCAGAATGGAGCTGTGAAACTTGAGTATATTTCCACTGATGAGCAGGTTGCAGATATTCTTACCAAAGCCTTACCACGGAGCAAGCATGTCTACTTCAGAGACAAGATGGGTGTGGTGAGGAACACCTTCCTCGATAAGAGGGAGTGTTGAAATTTGGTACCGGAGAACAGGTGGTTCCCTAAGGCTTTGATCTTTGGCCTAGGGAAAAGTGTCCAAAAGAATTTAACTTTTCTCCTAAAGTAACTTTATAATTTTTATAAAGTTAAATCTAATTTAAAAGTGACTTTAAGTGATAAAGTTATGAAAGTCTAATTTTAAAGTGACTTTAATAAAGTTAATGTAAAATTAGAAAGGAAAAGTGACTTTGGAAAGAAATGACTAAGTGGGTCTTTATTAAAGTGAAGTGAGTTAGAAAATAAAAAGTGAGATTTAAATGAGCATTTAATCTTAGCTCTAGATCTCAATCTATTTCAGCCATTGGATTTATAAGTTACCCAAAAGTCACTTAGGATTAGATTAAAGGAAGAAAATGAGGCAAGAGGTCATTCATTCTTTCATGAGCAGATTGAGAGAAAGAGAGCAAGAGAGCAAGGGAGATTTCTGGACAAGGAGGAGAAGGAGACAACAGCTTGGCACACATTCCAAGGCAGTGGTTGAGCAGATTTGTACAGCTGATTCAGCACATAGTAAAAGGTTGTTTTGGCATGATTTTCTAGAAATCCATACAGCTGGTTTGCACAAAAATCGAGGAGTGGTTTGCACAGAAATCGAGGAGCAGTTTGTTGTTTTTTCTACGCACAAATCGAGGTCCGTACAGTGCATTTATTGCAGTCCGTACAGCGCATTTAATGCAGGCCATACAGCAGCATTTAAGGCTGAAAGTGGGCACGAAAATCGAGGAGGTCGTACAACATTTATTGCTGTCATGTTTGCTGTAATTTCCAGTTCGCTGTGAGGCACGGGAAAAGAGATAAGTTGTAAATTTGTTTGCTGATTTTTTGCTGAATATTTCTCACTGTAAAAAATGCATTTTTAGAAATAAAGAAGAGCTCTCGAATTGGTTTTCCCCAAGAGTTGTAGGGGGTTTTTCCAGGGTCTTATCGACCAAAAATCATTGTATTCAAATGTGTTAAATCACTGTTTGTACCCGCTGATTTTTTTATTTCTGCATTTTCCAACATTCTGTAAAATTTCCAGAATTTGTGTTTTCAGCAAAAATTTATTTTTTCAGTTGTTGAATGTATGGATATGGGAAAGGGCATTTAACTATATGGGAGAAATAAGGTGAAACTGAAAACCGGGGTGGGAAATGAGAAATTTCTATAACTCAAACGAAAAAACTTCTTTGCAGTCAATGTCAATAGATGCTCAAAAAATACTCCTTTTATAAAACAAAAGATATGCATTTTATCACAATTTCGTGACAAAGTACTTAATTTTTAGAAATTAGTTTTTAAGAGAGCAGTAAGAAAAACTTTATGATAGCAGCAATATGACAATGAAAACGGTAAACTATCAATGATATCTTTATGCCAAAATTTACCGAACAGTTTCCAAACTTGCCCACATGAATTATTAAAAAGTTTCAGCCTATTATGATGTGATTTTCAGAATTATATCAAATCTGATATACTTATTACAGCAAGCAATTAAAACATGAAATAAGCCTAATGATGAATGCCCAACTCAAGAAATTAATTCCTTAATGTATTAGACAACTTAGGAACTAATTTTTGACTAACCCACATGAAATTTTGCCACTGTTATATTTCAGACTTCAAAAACAAAATTATTCAGAGATAACAGTAATCCAAAATGTAAATCTAGGCCAAATTTTTGATACACACAAAAAATACATGACTTATTAATGTATTTAGCAATTTTTTAAGTTAATTTCAAACCACTTAGATGTGTCTTTCACCACTATTAGAAATGTATATGGCTGTTGTAGCAAATAGTGAGGACAAATATGGTTTAGAGATAAAACTCTTAGGTCCTAGGCCTTGAAGATCACTTGCCCAAATTGCCCAAAAAATTTCAATACCTGAAACACATATTTTTACAAAATTTTCTACAAAAACCCACCAATGATTAGCTTCAAAAAATCAAATATTCAAATTAGAAATAGAGCAAGGGGAATCTAGGGCCAACGAAAGCTGGTACTAGGCCCAATAGAACTAGCGTTGGGCTAGGAGAAGGCAGATCTGGGCTTAGGAGCCCCAAAAATTGAAACCCTTGTTTTGAAAAAAATTATTTTGCTTCTGATCTTCAAATTTATTGCAAAAGCTTTAATGGTTGGCCTTGCAAAAATATTTGGAACAAGATATTTCCCTCTAGGGCCTAGATCTGTCTCAAAACCCCCAGATTTGCTTGAAAAAATCTCAGATCTGATGATTTACTTGGCTGATTTCTCAGATCTATTCTTGCAAACAATCTTTGAGTCCAAATCTTGCCCTCCAGGGTTTAGATCTACCTCAGATCTAAAAATTTTCTTGGCTGAGAGAAAAACCCAATATCCAATATGTACAAAAATAGAGAAAATCCCAAAACCCAAGTGTTAAAATTCAAAATTATGTTACAAAATTTTAGATGTACACAAGTAAATAACATATCTATACAAATAATTTACAGATCTGAGTATGAGTCCAACTCCGCTCCCATATCTAATAATCTAAGGCTCTTAATAGCCAGATCTATCAAAATTTCCACAAAATATTTAAAAGATTTTGAAATTTTAAAGAGGTACTAGCCCAAAAACACCCTGCAGAAAAAAGATTATCATTAGATAAATCCCGAGGCTCATATGAAGTAGGCTCTTCAGAAAATATGTGTTGAGAATTGACTGGTCCAACCGAAGACTATCCCCAAACACTCAATGAGAACCTGAGAGATCTTCTGCAAACACTAGATCAACCAACAAATCAAGTAGAGAAATAGAACAACAATAAAATTCTGAAGAAATAGAGATACCTGCTACTTCAATCAAAATTAAAAATGTTACCCTAGATCCAACAAACTGAATAAGGTACTTGTATTCAGATTATATTCTAAGAGAGTTATTGATTGACAATTTTCACATAATATTAAGCAAAAATTAAAACAATCTTACCATAAATTCATGAAGAGGTACATTACAGCACGTTGAAACCCCAAAGACTTTTACATTAATTCAAAAAAGTATACAAGAAAGCTTGAGAGCTTAGTACACGATCCAGAGATCGGATGGATCAATTGACAAATGACCTCCTATTTAAAGATAAATCTTCTAACAACTAGTTCGACTGATCCTCGTCAAAGCAATCTCAACCATTGATAAGGATTAAAATGTCTTTTAATCTCATCCGTCGAAATATTAAATTCTTTACGAAATTCAAATTTTTCAATTACATGCATTTTAATTAACTCAAAAATAAAAATTTTGAGTTAATTTCCTCAAAAATTTGACTTTGACTTGAACCCTAGGGACCAACAGCTTAAAATTTAGCAAAATAATTAATTCACCTTAGTCCTACGACCTTTTAAAATTTGAATTTTAAAGAACCAATGAATTTTGCCTTTGGAGGATTTAAATTTACCTAGGAACTAAAATTAATTAAATTTTTGGCTTAGGATTTTAATTAATTTTTTGCCAAAAAATTTAATTAATTAACCTATGAAGGGGATAAATTATCTTTTCAATCCTCAAGACACTTTACGTCATAATTTTCATATGTTTTACATCATAAGGGGGAAAACCCATCTGAAATAGACCCTCACAAACTACCCATTTTTGTGACACAAAATATAATCCAGCAGAGAAAGCAATTTGTAATAAAATAACCTAACCAAATAGTTAGGATTATTCTCAAATCACTTTTACACAAACTCGATCTATAACACTAGGACTCGCTTAAGATTCCAGTAACAAGATACATTCTGGCTCTGGGGTAAGACTGAATTAGGTTTATCTAAGCAATTACATGCATGACATAGATCTACTGAGATTATTTACATCATATACATGCAGAATGGGTTTATATTATAGCATGATAATCAGGCTGATGATGATAGCTGGAACCTGGACGGCACGAACACATCGATCAAGCGCTATCCCTTTTGCAAAAAAATGTGATGTACTGCTATGGGTCGTTGACACGTAGTGGTCAACATCTGGCTCTACTTCGAGACACGTTGCTGCACCGGAGGAATGTGACAATCCAGAATTTACATCCACACAACACACAACATAACATAAGTAGCATCCATTCAAAAATTATCACATAACGTTAAGCACAAGAAAGATATAAGCTCTTCATTTATTAACTAGTCTAACAACATGAAAACATAAATCTAACTACAAAATGAAATACTGAAATAACAAGGCATAAGGTTAGAAATACAATACAAAGATGCCCCATGGCATCAGATGTGTTCAATATAGTGCATGTTGAGCATTTGCCTACTTTTAGGCAAATTTGTTCGTTGTTTCTAAATTGTGCCATGTCCAATCCTGCATACGGTAGGATCTTTTCCTATCCGAAAATCAAACTGCTCGTGACCATCTGATGCATCAAATCGCTTTCTCATTCTCTTTCTCTTGCGCTTTTTCTTTGTGGCAGGTTGTATCACTGATGATGTGGAACTTTCTGATTCAAAACTTTCAAATGAAGTATGTAAGATATGCATGACATGTCTTTCTTCATTCTGTATCTGCTCAGTCAAGAATGATGGATCAGTTTCACAGATGTCATGAGTTATAACTTAATCTTTTATGACCAATGGATCAAACATGCAAGCATCAACCTGATTCTTATTAATTTCCATTTTGTACGAGTCACCTTCAATTAGCCACTTTTCAAAGGAACAAATGACCTCATAATAAGATGGAGCTTGCTGCAGCAAATAGGGAGACTTATGATTTGTTGATGTTTCCTTGTTTCTTTCATCCTCTGACTGATGCTGAAGCTTCTATACTTGTGTTATTATTGCATTCATCTTAGTAGAGTGTTCAACCTTCATAGCACTGACTTCCTTGGCATGGTTTTCCTCCATGGTCAATAAGTTATTCTAAAAACATATCCGACCAGCTCCCATATTTTTTATTACTTTGTCATTATTTGCTTTTATGGTCATCAAGCAATGTTGCATAAAGTTTATCTCTTTCTCATGATTTGTTTGTATGATAGCTAATTGATTATTATAATCGAATCTCATGATGGTCATTTCTTCATCCACAGTTGACAATCTGTTCTGAATCAAACTTTTTTCTTCTTGATAACTTGTTTCCATGGCAGTCACGTGATTTGAATGATTAAATTCCATGATCGTCATATTTTCCTCTACGCCTAATAACTTGCTTTGCATAGAATTAATTTCCCTATCATGATTAACTTTCATGGTTTCCATTTCCTTAGCATGTTGTCTCTGCATGTTGGTCTTCATATCCTCCATATTCTAAGCACACTTTTCTACTACGGTGGCTACATGATCGAAGTGCTTGTTTTCATGATTTCCATCTCTTCATCACGTTTTTCCAATTGAGTGTACAAAGTTCTCATATCCTTAACATAATCAATTATAAATTTTTCTTGATTAAGCTCCATATTTTTTACCAGCTGTGTTTGACTAACTACATGCCTTTAACCAACTGCTTTAGTTCTTCTATAAGATGCTTATCATTCTCCCTTTCATTGCCGACACTGATTTGATAACTTGTTCCTACTTTTCCACTATCATGGATTCATCCTGCAATGATACAAGTGGATGGCACATTCTGATATGGAGAATTGTCTTGACTTGAAATCTTTCATTGACAGCTAGATCTTTTACAAGATCACTCTCATTTTGTTGCATAATTTTAGGGGCACAAGGCGAGCTACCTTGATTACCATATCTATCTGTAAAAGCATTGATGATCTCTTGTAAAGAAGCAAAAGAATCTTCAAGACAATTATTAAACCAATTCAAAGCATCACCCTCTAAAGAAAAGGAAAATAGATGCATTTTGACATCTTCATGTTTATATTTGGAAGAACTACAATATTTGATTATTTTATGAGTAAACCTGCATAGATGCTTTCTAACAGCGACTGGATCACCACCCGAGAACAAAGGCAATTTATGAATGGCCTCTTCCGGCATATCATGGAGAAAATCAATAAAATGACACGTGGTAAATGAATCATCCATGATGACTTGCTTGAAGTGATAAGGAGGGACCAAGTGGATGCTAGAGAGAGACCCCTGCTCAAGAAAATCAAGAGATCCACAAGAAGTGAGCTTCTAGTAGAAATTCTTGTAAGAAATGAAATAAGTGGAGTCGCCACTTGAACATGAATCTAGCTCTAGGATCCAAATGGCAAAAACAACTAGACATAAGGGAGGGATTCTTATTTGAGAAATAATGGATGAATAAGTGGAGACGCCACTCAAACAAGAAACAAACCGAAATGTCTAGGTGCTAAAACTGCAGATGGAACGATTAATGAAATGACGAAAGATAAGGCAGTGAAAAGATCAAATGACCCCAAGAAATGTTGTGCCGCTTAACGGGTTAATGAATGGCGAAAAAAATGAGATGATTAAAATGGTGTCGAGGAAACCAAGGACAGAGAAACTCTATCCCCGGCAACGGCGCCAAAAAATGTTGGCGTTGCCAGATAAAATGAATGATAGAAAGATGAAGGATGAATGTCGTAAAACTAAGGCCCAATAAATTGGTCCCCGACAACGGCGCCAAAAAATGTTGGCGTTGGCAGCTCGAATGAGAGATAAGAAATGAGAAGAATGATGAGGAAATGTCGTAGAAATGCCGAGAATAAAATGTCCCCAGCAGCGGTGCCAAAAAATGTTGTACCTCTCAACGGGCTAATGAATGGCGAAAATGATAATATGGTTAAAACAATGTCGAGGAAACCAAGGACAAAAAAACTCTATCTCCGACAATGGCGCCAAAAATGTTGTTGCACAGAATGTCTAAGCACCACGACAACGGCTCAGATCGGGGGCTGTCACCCTGATCCCCAATCTCTCCATTTAATTTGTCTCCCTACAACAAGTTAAGGGGAGTAGAACCTATGGAAAAATGGAATGAAGAAGAACTATTTCAGATCCAACCAATTCGGGAGACACAATGAAGCGACCAAGTACTTGATTAAGATATAACAAGATTTATAAGATTTGATTAGATTTTAAATGATTGATACTAGTGCCTTATGGAGTCAACGATCTTGCTATTCAAATTAAGACCAAGTAATCGATTAGCAACTATTGCTTAGATGAATGACTATCTTATATGAAATGCAAATCCTAAAACTGATGTGAGATGCAAGAATCTTGGTTAATTTTAGTTAAATGCCTAATTGAATTTGAATCCTTCAATCCTTTCTGTGTTGAGCATGATTTCAGAGTAATTGGTAAAGAGAAAATAAGGCGAAACACACTAAGGTGTGATTAATGATACCTCTCCTGAAAATCTAACATGACTTGTGCCTCCAGCGTTACAGAGAGCTATGGCTCTGACGACTGCAGGGTCATTGTTTTAAATACTATTAAAAGCAGGGTTCTCAAGCAAAGATGAATGGATACCTATCTCTCTATCGACCAAGCTTATGCTTAGAAATAAATTTTATTTATGCAAAACTAACTTATATGCAAATGCACCAAATGATGAGAAGAAGTTAGACCCGATGATTATTACAATAAACCACAAGATTATTTTAAATTTTTTTTTATACAATTATAGCTCAAAGAAAAAAAAACTTCTTTGCGATCAATGTCAATAGATGCTCAAAAAATACTCAATTTATAAAAACAAAAAATATGCTTTTTATTACAATTCCATGACAGAGTACTTAATTTTCATAAATTAGTTTTTAAGACAGCAATAAGAAACACTTTATGATAGCAGCAATATGACAATGAAACCAGTAGGCTATCAATGATATCTTTATGCCAAAAATTTACCAAAAAGTTTCCAAATTTGCCCACATGAATTATCAAAAAAATTTAACCTGTTATAATGTGATTTCCAGAATTATATCAGATTTGATATACTTATTACAGCGAGCAATTAAAACATGAAATAAGCCTAATGATGAATGTCCAACTCAAGAAATTAATTCCCTAATGTATTAGAAAACTTAGGAACTAATTTTAAGCGAACCCACACGAGATTTTGCCATTGTTATATTTCAGACTTTAGAAACAGAATTATTCAGAGATAACAGTCACCCAAAATGTAGATCTAGGCCAAATTTTTTATACATATCAAACATAAATGACTTATTAATGTATTTAGCAATTTTTTAAGTTAATTTCAAACCACCTAGATGTGTTTTTCACCACTATTAGAAAGGTATATGACTGTTGTAGCAAACAGTGAGGAAAAATATGGTTTAGAGATCAAACCCTTAGGTCCTAGGCTTTGAAAATCACTTGCCCAAGTTGCTACGGCCAACGAAAGCTAGTACTAAGCCCAATAGAACTAGCGTTGGGCTAGGAGAAGGCAGATCTGGGCTTAGGAGCCCCAAAACTTGAAACCCTTGTTCTGAAAAAATTATTTTGCTTCAAATCTTCATATTTATTGCAAAATCTTTAATGGTTGGCCTTGTAAAAATATTTGGGACAAGATATTCCCCTCCGGGGCCTAGATCTGTCTCAAAACCCCCAGATCTACTTGAAAAAATCTCAGATCCAAAGATTTATTTGGTTGATTTCTCAGATCTATTCCTACAAACAATCTTTGAGCCTAAGTTACCAGAAAACGGATACGGGTACGGGGTTTGAAACGGATAGGGAAAATTTTCATAAAATCTGGATACGATACGGCAGGAAACGGCACAGACACACACACACACACATATATATAGATATTTTAAAAATAAGAATTTCATATTACCATTCATATTTCAGAATCTAGATTATCATCTATGATCTATCATGATTCATCATCATCAATTCAACATATGCCATAAGGATACAACCAAGTATAATTTCTTGAGTGTATGACAGTGTTTGGAAACTTATTTGAAATTTTGAGCCTCTCTATATATACGAGACAAAAGAATGTCCCTCATTAAGCAAGAAATCTCAACATGTACATGCTATGCATGGCAAATAAATATAGTGTAAAATAACAAAATACCTTTTGTAAACTAAAAGTTTAAGACTTATAATCAAGCCACATTAAAATATATACACTAAAGAGTTTACATTAGATTGTATGCAAGTAGATCGATAAAATTTGAATTGTGCCTCAAAGAAAGCATAATATATTAATACATCCAAAAACAGTAAAATAGGGTTGATGAAACTTCAAGAAAATGGCAAGTAGTTAACTTTTTTTATATAACTCCAAGAACAGGTTTGAGGTTTCTCAATCGGAAACCAAGAGAGTGAATTTACTAACTTGGAAAGAACTTCATCGGGAACAAACACACGTTAATCAAAACTACATGATGGCATAGTATTAAAAAAACATCTGCACCAGAACAAATCACTGATTCTCCAGACAGAAAAAGATTTGCTTATTGCCATTAAGGTCCAAAATGAATTATTATTTTTATTTATTTTACAAGACGTTGGAAAGAACTATAAATAGTTCAACCTACCTCACAAAATAAAATATTATTTTTATTTATTCCAACATATGTTGAGAGAATTATAAAAGTATCCTAAATGGGCGAAATAGATCAATAGAGCCTACACAAAACACAACATGAAGAAATTAGATGGACTTGGTGGCCACATCAATGCCCTTGATACTAGATAATGGGGATGGCCCCATCATGAGGTTGACCAAAACGCCATAATATGGACGGCTCTCGAGTCTCTCTACAATGCTCAGGTCAACCGCATGGTTAAATCATCTCTTGTAAACCATATCTTCGTGGACCCGAAAATTGAACTTGTATTTGTGTCCCCAAAGACCAGAGTTCAATAAAAAGAGATGTAGCGTTGAAATACTTTTTGGCCCCTTCTAAGCTCGATGCATTAATTATATCAAAAAATCCCTTTAGCTGAACACCCATGAAATATCGAGCTCATAACTTGTTTTAACATGGTTCCGTCCAATTTATCATACTCGGCCGCTGCATAAACGATGCGGATTGGCAAGGTTCTTAGCTGTAATGTGAAGTCTGCCCATTAAATTTTCCAGATAAATCTGGTATTTGCGGACCTCAAAACAGTTTTTTTTGCTGTAAAACGTTTAAAATTTTTCCAAATACGTTTCAAGATTTCAGAAAACGTTTTCAAATTTTTAAAACAGCACGTTTTTTCTACAAAAACGCCATTTGAAAAAAGCGTCCCGTATCCAAAAACAAAATACGGCACCAAAACGTTTTTCTGGCGTTTTTCCGGCGTTTCGTTCCTGGATCCGTATCTGAAACAGGAAAACGCCGTTTTGGGGGTTAGGGTAGCCGTTTCCGGCAACTTAGCTTTGAGCCCAGATCTTTCCCTCCAGCATTTAGATCTAGCTCATATCTAAAGAATTTCTTGGCTGATTTCTCAGATCTATTCTTGCACAAGTGAAAAGAGAAAAACGCAATACCCGATATGCACAAAAATAGAGAAAATCCCAAAAACCCAAGTGTTAAAATTCAAAATTATATTACAAAATTTCATATCTACACAAGTCAATAACAGATCTATACAAATAATTTACAGATCTATCAGATCTGAGGAGTATGAGTCCAACTCCGCTCCCATATCTGATAATCTAAGGCTCTTAATAGCCAGATCTATCAAAATTTCCACAAAATATTTAAAGGCTTTTGAAATTTTCGATAGGTACTAGCCCAAAACCCACTACAGAAAAAAATATTCTCGTTAGATAAATCCTGAAACCTATATGAAATAGGCTCTTCAAAAAATATGTGTTGAGAGTTGGCTGGTCCAACCGAAAGCTATCCCCAAACGCTCAATGAAAACCTAAGAGATCTTCTACAAACACTAGATCAACCATCAAATCAAGTAGAGAAATAGAACAACAATAAAATTCTGAAGAAATAGAGATACCTACTACTTCAATCAAAATTAAAAATGTTACCATAGATCCAACAAACTGAATAAAATACCTATATTTAGATTATTCTAAAAAAGCTATTGATTGACAGTTTTCACATAATATTAAGCAAAATTTAAAACAATGTTACCATAAATTTATGAAGAGGAACATTATAGCGCGTTTAAACCCCAAAGACTTTTGCATTAATTCAAAAAAGTATTCAAGAGAGCTTGAGAGCTTAGTACACGATCCAGAGATCGGATGGATCCACTGATAAATGACCTCCTATTTAAAGATAAATCTTCCAACGGCTAGTTCGATTGATCCTCGTCAAAAAGCAATCTCAACCGTTGATGAGGATTAAAATTTATTTTAATCTCATCCGTCGAAATATTAAATTCTTGAGGAAATTCGAACTTTTCAATTAAATGCCTTTTAATTAACTCAAAACTAAAAAATTTGAGTTAATTTCCTAAAAAATTTGACTTTGACTTAAACCTCAGGGACCAACGACTTAAAATTTAGCAAAATAATTAATTCAGCTTAGTCCCGGGACCTTTTAAAATTTGAATTTTAAAGGACCAACGAATTTTGCTTTTGGAGAATTTAAACTTACCTAGGACATAGAATTAATTAAATTTATGGCTTAGGATTTTAATTAATTTTTTGCCAGAAAATTTAATTAATTAATTAACTAATGAGGGGATAAATTATTTTTCCAACTCTCAAGGCACTTTACATCAGTGTGGAAAACGTCCCGAAAAATTTGGGATTTATTCCTAAAATTGCAATTTTTTGAGCAAAAGGATTAAATCAGCCGATTTTTTGGCGATTTTTTCATAAACGAAAAAATCGCAATTTTATCGAAATACTCCCGATTAAATCACGAGTCGATGGAAAAAATCGGCGTGAAATTTTTTTGGCGGATAAAAAGCCGCAAAGGGTTATTTCAGTTTAGTTTTTGGCCTATGCGTTTTTCATTGCTCGCTGTGGCTGCTGTGGAGAACCGAGAGAACGAGGGTTTGCAAGCGTGGAGAGGAGCCGGCGTAAATTCAAATTGTGACCTCATTGATAGCATTTGCCAAGGTTGACTGTTGAATAACTGTTCCAATTCAACATTGCCGGTAGATCCAATGTTAAATCCTTTCCTGTTTATTGCTTTTCATTTCCCTATAAATATTAAAAACAAGCCCTGCGTGAATTGGTTCTACTGCTACACATGTTAAACTTTTAAAGGATTCTGGTGGTTGATTTCTCAATTTTGTGGGTTTGAAAATTTTCGATTAAGAAAGAACTCGAAGGGGTCTTTTCATGAACAATTATCAAACCAACAACCTTCTCTTCCACTTTAGCACAAATATCAACACAAAAATATGCTTAATATAAATTTATTGAATGCTCCTTATTAAGAACTACAAGCCGTAGCATTGTGATCTAGAAACTTAACAAGTTAACAGTTTATTAACCAGTGGAAAACCATTCTATGTCAAAGGGAATTGAATCGTTCGTCGTAGCATAGCATCAACAATTACAATGAAGGTCTGTTTAGGACAGCAAAAAGCATGAATTTGATGAGTAAAATTCAACCACAAAAATATCAACTGTTGTAGAAAAGGACGGTGAAATAGTTGAATCAAACCATTGAATATATGCTACATCTCGAGTCTTCATTAGTAATTACTAATTACCATATCCACACATCCAATATTTTTGAAATTTCTTAACAAGATGTGGAAATGACAAGGGCTGAAAATTGAAATCACAATGACAGTACCACTTTCATGCATTCTTTCCATTCAAAGAAAATGCGAAAACAGTCATCAAGGCATTTTCATGGACAATAACAATAAAGTTATAAACTTCATCAATTGTGAAAGATTCATGGAAGCCAAATGGGGTTGTTCCAAAATCTGGGAACATGTTGAATCCAAACATTGGGATGAAGTTGAATTCATCAAAAGGAAACTCGTTGATGCCTGTTACATGGTAGCTTTCCTCACTTGCACTATGCTAATTTTTTAACAAATTCATGCCCATGGAGTCACATTAATGCCTATGAAATTTGAATCTGTTAGTGGGTAGTGTAGAGTAGCACAGTTGCAGAAAGGGCATCAAATCACTATGACTGGTCACTGAACGACATTTAATATTTCCATATTTTGGGAAAAATATGATCAAATTTTATGTGATGTATTACGATATTACCTATGGATTCTTGTCATATCTTAGTGAGAAGTCATATATATTACAGTGGCATTTTGTTCTGTCATTAAATTGATGGATCATTGCTACTATTTTGATGGATCATTGCTAATTGAATTTGTTTCAATTTTTTTTGTGCCTAGGTTTAAACTTTAAATTCAAGCTCAAAGTTTAAAACAAAATGCCGAGGATTTTGGATTCTATGTGGGAGTTTGGTGAACCTGATGATGCTACACCCGAAACTGGGGGGGTCAATAGAATGTATTTGACTTGCAAGTTTTGTGGCAAGCATATGTCAGGAGGCATCAACAGATTAAAATTCCATTTGGGGCAAATTCCGGGGAAAAATGTTGAACTTTGCACAAAACCAAGTACAGAAATCATCCGACGGGCCATTCAATCATTGATGGATAAAGAGGAAGGAAAAGACACCAAGGCAGCACTAAGAAACCAACTTGTAGGGGGCTCAAGAGTGGGGGGAATTGAGAGTGGTAGTGCTTCTACAGCAGCATCACCTTCCTCACCCATGGGTACTCATCCTTCTATCTCATCCTTTTTTGTTCCTAGAACAACAGCTGGTTCACAACCTGGGATCAAATCATCAATGAAAAAAAGGGAAAAGGCAGAAGCTGACAAGTTTGTTAGTAGGTGTCTTCTATGGAGTGATGTTCCTTTCAACATTACCAAGACAAACCCATTCTACCAGCCTATGTTTGATGTTGTTGCTATCGTTGGCCTGGGGTACAAAGCCCCCACCTTTGCAAAATTGAGAGGGCCTCTTCTTCAAGATGAAAAGACTAAGTGCACTGCTAGATTGGCAGAGTTTAGGGCATCATGGGAGCACACTAGATGCACAGTCATGTCAGATGGTTGGACTAACCAGAAGGGTAGGACCCTTCTTAACTTCTTGGTTAGTTGTCCCAAGGGGACAATGTTTATGAAATCTGTTGATGCATCTGCACACATTAAAGATGCACGTAAATTATGTGAGTTGTTGGACCTCTTCATTCAGGAAGTAGGCCCAAGCAATGTTGTCCAAGTCATAACGGACAACGCTACAAATTATGTTGCAACTGGCAAGATGCTTATGGAGAGGTATCCTAACTTGTTTTGGACACCTTGTGCTGCTCATCGCATTGACTTGATGTTGGAGGATATAGGTAAGATTCCTACTGTGAGGGATATTCTTGAATCATCCAAGAGCATAACAAAATTTATATATAATCATTCATCTGTGCTTAGCTTGATGAGAAAATTCACCAACAACAAAGAGTTGGTGCGGCCTGCCATTACACGATTTGCCACTACTTTCATATCTCTCCAGTCTCCGTTGAATTCTATGTGGGAGGTGAAGAGCATGTTTCTCTCAGCGGATTGGCGTTCTTTATCTATTAGCCGCAAACCGGAGGGAGAGGGCATATGCCGACTAGTTTCATATGATCAGAGCTTTTGGGCAGGAGTAGAGGAGGTGTGTGCCATTTCAAAACCTTTGGTAAAGGTTCTTCGGTTGGTTGATGGAGACAAGCCCGCAATGGGCTACTTGTATGAGGCCATGGATAGGGCCAAAGAAGCCATCCGTGCTTATTATGCAGATAAGGGAGACGAAGGGTTAGAGAAACAACAGGTCATATGGAGAGTGATTGATCAGCGATGGAACAATACCCTCCATCGCCCCATTCATGCTGCAGGTGTCTACCTCAACCCTGCATTTTCTTATGCTTGTGGTTTCAGATTTGATGCCGAGGTGATGGATGGATTCTTCACTTAGGATGGTGTCATCTGAGCAAGAACGTGAGGAGATTTCTAAAGAAATGGAGGTCTATAGGATGGGAGGTGGCACATTTGGTTTTAACATGGCTATTAAGAATAGGACGACCAAAATGCCAGGTAAGCTTCAGTTTGTTTCAAAGCTTCAAGTTTAGAATTTCAATGTTTTTTTTTATGTTTCTCATTTTTCTTTTAACTTGTAGATGCTTGGTGGACAAGCTATGGTGCCAGAGTACCCCATCTCCAAAAGCTTGCCATTCGAATGCTCAGCCAAACATGCAGTTCCTCTAGTTGTGAGCGCAACTGGAGTGTATTTGACAAAATACACTCCGAAAAGCGCAACAGGTAAAAACTAAAAAGATTTCAAATTAAATTTTTTGAATTTGTTTGACTAATTTACTAATTTACAATCTATGACCCTAATACAGATTGGAGTCCCAATGCCTCAATGACATGGTCTACGTCTACTACAATCTTCGATTGTGGGTGAGACAGCTTCAGAAACCTACTGATGTGGAAGCCATCTCATTGGACAATATTGATACCACTGCTTCATGGAGAGTCGAGACTGAGAGGTCGATCTTGGACACGATCCCGGATTGGTTAGGTGTGGATCTAGAGGATGTAGCAGTTGCAGAGGAGGGAGAGCCAGAGATAGAGGAGGAGGAGGCGAAGCAACATCAGGGTCAGGAGGCAGTAGCAGAGCTGGATGAGGATGCTGAGGAGGAGGTGACACCATCTAGGGTGGGCAACAGCATCGCACAAAGGCCACCTCTTCCATCGACTTCTAGAGGACGACTGAGTCCATTTCATTTTATATCCCCAGGGGCAGGGTCTTCTTCCTCTAGAGGAAAAGGCAAAGTCATTCCCTATTCCCATAAAAGGGGAAGAGGATCTCAGTGACTGATTAGTGATTACTTGATGACTTTTAGATGACTCATGATGTACATTTATTATATTTTTTGTTGATATTTTGACTCTTGAGAGTTAAGACTCAAACAGGACTCAAAATTCAGGAGTTGATTCACTATTTTGATATGTGATGTAGCACTAGACTTCATATACATATTATATATTAGCTTTCTTTACATGTTTATGTGGAAATGCATTTATTTGATGTTGTGGATACTCTAGATGTTAAAAAAAAAAAAAAAAAAACAAACAAATAATTTTGTGTTTTTTAATTTTGCCGACTTTTTGCTGACTTTTTCCAAAAACTCCCTACTTTGCCGAGTTTTTCAACTTTTGGACCCTTGCCGAATTAATCCTGTCTTCGACTTTTTCCACATTGCTTTACATTATAATTTTCATATCTTTTACATCATAAGGGGGAAAACCCAACTGAAATAGACCCTCACAAATTACTCACTTCTGTAACACAAAACATAATCTAGCAGACCAAACAATTTGTAATAAAATAACCTAACCAAACAGTTAGGATTATTTTTTCTGATTTGTTTACCGGAGAATCCACATTAAGAACCATTTTATGCCAACGTTTCGAATCCCAACCGGAATCCATCATCAGGACCATTTGAATGCTGGATAGAAGAAGAGCTGATTTTAGAGAATATATAGTAATGAGGAAAATAATTTAAGATGAAGGTCGACTATCATTTTAGGGGTTAAATTATTAATATTAATAATTGATGAGAGGTCAGCTATTATTATTTTTTTTTTTAACAACTATTAGTATTTATAATAAACATAATTTGTTATTATCAATCCAATAATAATTATTAATAATAGTTAGTATTAATAATATTAATATTATTAATAGTACTAATCCAGAAGTATTGGATAATATTTATTATATTATATATAACAAGAATGTTAGTACATTTTATTTTTGATTATTATAATTTAGATTATAATTTACCTATTTTTACTAATTAGTTTCTATATTTTTTTATTATATAATTATTATTAATTATGGTAACTATTATTATTATTTATTATTATTTATTATTATTATATATTAATTAGTATTAATAATATTAGAAAGTAAATTTATTTAATTTTATTATTTGATTAAGAAACATAGAAATATGATCAATAATCAAAAACAATTATTGTTCTTGATTAATAATTAATTATTTATATATATATAATTGATAATAACATTAGTAAATGGTCCCGATGATGGATCCCGGTTGGGATTCGAAACGTTGGCATAAAATGGTTCTTACTGTGGATTCTCCGGTAAACAAATCAGAAGAAATAAACCACAGAGGTCTAAAATCCAGTTAGGATTATTCCCAAATCACTTTTACAGACTCTTTTTGTAACACTAGAACTCACTTAAGATTCCAGTGATAAGATACATTCCGGCTCTAGGGTAAGATTGAAGCAAAACTCTGCCGACCATCCGAGAATGGATCAGTGAGACAAAGACCCTCAGAATGTAAGTCGTCACTAAAAAACTAGGTTTACTTAAGCAATTACATACATGACACAGATTTGTTTTAGCCACGAAATTTGGGGTAGCATCAGATGTGCTCTAGCCACGGAATTTGGTGGAGAGGTTGGGGCACATGAGATCTCCAATGCGCAGAAAGGGTTTGGGCAGATTCTAAAAAGATAAGGAGATATTAAAATAATTAATATTTTTAATGGAGTCCCTAAGTCTAAACTTAGGGAAAATAAAATATTAATGTGTATTAATATGAATCTGTGTTAGAGTGGTCCAAAAGACATGGATCAAGCCAGATCTAATCTTAGTCGTTGATTAGGGACATAATCTCGGCCGTTGATATGTCAACCAGAAAAAATATAAGAGGTGGCTTCAGGGTCACTTGGAGAGTACACTAGATGATCAGTCATTCTATTTTTTAGAACAGAGTTTGCTAAGAGAGATAGAATCAGTAATCGGGAGAGCAGCTGAGGGGCATTAAGTACAAAGAAATAGAGAAGGCAAAGATTGTGTTGGGAGAGCAGCGCAGCAGCCAAGGACAGTGACGCAAAGCCAACAAGGGCTCACACAAGGCCAGGCAGAGGCAACCAAGTGCTATGCAAAGCACCAAAGGGGCCAGCGCAGCTGACGCAGAGGCTCCCAGAGCTGACGCAGGGCCTCCTAGGGCTGACACAAGCCTAGAAAGGCTAACGCAGGGCCATCGTGAGAGAGAGAGGGACTGACACAGTCCAGATTAGGCAGACACTAGGGCTGCAGGAGCAGTTTTGTGCTGAGGAATTGCCAGAACGATTTTCTGTGGTTTCAGCCAAGAGATTTCTCTCAAACTGTGAGGTATAGCTGCTAAGGAAATTCTCTGTTGGGTAGGCCAGTTTCGACACCCAGATTGTACTCTGATATTGCTTAATAAGAAAACCCTCAAATAGCTACACCAGTTTCCCCGCATTGGGTTTTTCCAGGGACATTGGTCCAAAAATAATGGTGTCATGTGGTGTGTTTCTTCTTATTTCTTTTAGTTGTTGATGTGTAATGTGTTAAGCATGCATTGGTGTTTATTTTCAGTATTTACTTTGTAAATAACTTGTTAAAGAAAAATTAACAAATAGGTAGGAATAAATTAGAAAAAATGCATGAAGGGTTTTTAAACTAAGTAAACTTAGAAACTTCAACATGGTGTTAGAGCATGATTGCAAATCACAAGAGGACTAAAGGACATCAGCCGAGCACAACAATAGCAGCAGAAAACAGTTGTCCCGAGGTGACAGAAGTTGTTTCTAGCAGAGCAACAACAAGGAAGGGTGACGCAGTGCCCGCATCATCAAGGGTGAGTCGGGAAGACGCAACGCAGAGGCTAAGGAAGACAAAGGAAGCCTCACGCAGAGCCACGCAGTAGCTGGGAGGGCTAAAACAGTTTGCTGAGGAGGTCAGGTTGCTAGTGCTGAGATTGTGCAAAGCCTAGAAGCTCTCACCTTCAGGTTGTTGGGGTTTAGAAGGCTGTGAGAATATCGGAGAGTGGAGCTGGTAAGGTACTGTAGTTAGAACAGTACCTGACAGAGCAAGGCCAGAGGAGTTGCTGCCGAGGGTTTCTAGCCGAGGTACCTGAATCAGTTGTGCGGTTGCACAAGACAATCAAAATAGGAGGCATCTCGACAGTGGCAAAAGGATTTCCAAGAGGAAAATCAGGACTCGGAGGGAGTCCAAAAGAGAACTTCCAGACGGGAGGTAGACTCAGTAAGAGTCGAACAGAGAACTTCCAGGCAAGAAGTAGACTCAGCAGGAGTCGAACAGAGGACTTCCAGATGGGAAGTAGAGAGACTCGGCAGGAGTCGAACAGAGGACTTCCAGGAAGGAAGTAGAGAGACTCAGAGGAGTTGACAAGAAGAGCAGAGAGATGGCCATGAATGGGCTGAGGGATCAAGATAGGTTGGATGAAGCATCCAACTTGAAGGCCAAGATCCTGTCTGTTCTCTTCTGTGTGCCATGAGTGCTCACGCATCCCTTGAGCGGAAGTGGGGAGACATTGAGCTGTAGTTAGATGGACTATAGGCGACGAGGGGCAAGATCCTCAACGTACCTAGCCTCTTGGATTAGACCTTGCTACGGGAGCCCCAACGAGGAGTAGCAGGATTGGCTGGGTGGGTAGAGACGGATGCAAATGAAGCGACAGAGAGAGCTACAGTGTAGGAGTCTCGAGACAGCGTGAGGCTAGCAGGCTGCAACAATGCGAGAGGCACAGGAGTGTTGCACCAATGGAGGATGGCACAGAGAGGTGTGCAACAGTGCAAGATGCAGGAGAGTTGTTGCAGCAACGCAAAGGTCAGAGAGGGAGCACTTGTCAACGGCAGAGGGAGCTTCAGCATCAGTGGGTGTCTCTAGCCCAATAGGGAGGTCAATTGGGAGATCAATTACTTCTCAGTAACTGAGTTGCAGTGCAGTAGTAAGCAGCACGATGCAACATGATGAGATGAGGTGCAATGCAGATGTAGTTCTGGCAGAAAGCACCAGCAACAGCACGGATGCAGAGGGAGTTGTCATACAGATGCAGTAGTGGCAATGGCAAAACCATGGGTAGAAGTACAGGAAGCAGCAGTGCAAAGGATGTTGGGCAAGAAGACCTAGCATCAACACAAGTACCAATGTCGGATGATCAGAGTAAGACTCAGTGAGGAATATTGCTAGAGCACAGTCCTCGCTAAGAAGGAGTGTTGATTTGGGGTAGCATCGGATGTGCTCTAGCCATGGAATTTAGTGGAGAGGTTGGGGCACATGAGATCTCCAATACCCAGAAAGGGTTTGGGCAGATTCTAAACAGATTAGGAGACACTAAAATAATTAATATTTTTTATGGAGTCCCTAAGTTTAAACTTAGGGAAAATAAAATATTAATATGTATTAATATGAATCTGTGTTAGAGTGGTCCAAAAGACATGGATCAAGCCAGATCTAATCTTAGTCGTTGATTAGGCACTTAATCTCGGTCATTGATATGTCAACGAGAAAAGTATAAGAGGAGGCTTCAGGGTCACTTGAAGGGTACACCAAATGATCAATCATTCTATTCTCTAGAGCAGGGTTTGCTAAGAGAGATAGAATCAATGATTGGGAGAGCAACTAAGGGGCATTGAGTACAGAAAAACAGGGAAGGTAGAGATTGTGTCGGGAGTGCAACGCAGCAACCAAGGATAGTGACGCAGAGCCAGCAAGGGCTCACACAGGGCCACGTAGAGGCAACCAGGTGTTGCGTAGAGCACCAGAGAGGCCAGCGTGTCTGACGCAGAGGCCCAAAAAGCTGACGCAGGGCCTCCTGGGGCTGACACAGGCCAAGAAAGCCTGACGCAGGACCAGCGTGAGATAAAGAGGGGCTGACGCAATCCAGATTGGGCAGACGTTGGGGTTGCTAGAGCAGTTTTGTGCTGAAGAGCTGCCGGAAGTATTTTCCAGGGTTACAGCGAAGAGATTTCTCTCAAACTGTGAGGTATAGCTACTAAGGAAATTCTCTATTGGGTAGGCCAGGTTCGGCACCCAAATTGTACTCTGATATTGCTTAATAAGAAAAGCCTCAGATAGCTACACCGGTTTTCCCGCATTGGGTTTTTCTAGGGATATTGGTCCAAAAATAATGGTGTCATGTGGTGTGTTTGTTCTTGTTTCTTATAGTTGTTGATCTGTAATATGTTGAGCATGCACTGGTGTTTACTTTTAGTATTTACTTTCTAACTAACTTGTTAAAGAAAAATTAACAAGTAGGTAGGAATAAATCAGAAAAAGTGCATGAAGGGTTTCTAAACTTAGTAAACTTAGAATTTTCAACAATTCCGGCTCTGGGGTGAGACTGAAGGAAAACTCTGCCGACTATCCGAGAATGGATCGGTGAGACAAAAAACCTCCCAAAATGTAAGTCATCACCAAAAAATTAGGTTTACCTAGGCAATTACATACATGACACATATCTACTGAGATTATTTACATCATATACATGCAGAATGGGTTTACATTATAACATGATAATCGCGCCGATGATGATAGCTAGATGGCACGAACACATCAATCAGGCGTTATCCTTTTTGCAAAAAAAGGGGGTGTACTGCTATGGGTCATTGACACGTAGTGGTCAACAGGTCCTAAATTCAAAATTTTAACAGGGTTTAACAAAGTCATGTTCACAAAATATCAATATAAGTAATTTTAATACAAAATTTATCAATTCTTCTATTGAGTACCAACCTGTCTGCTCTGCCGCAACTCTTCCTCCTGTTGTGTTACCAAAACCTCCCTACCAAACTGTGCACAATTTCAGTACCCAACTCCAAAGTACTTCAATTTCGAGGTACTCTAGCCTCGTGCCCAAAACTTCAAGGACAATTGAACTCAGAATGCCTTCTATCGGATCAATAACACTGAGAATTTCCTATTATCTCTCTGTCAATTTTCCCAAAATTCCTCTTTGCACTTCCTCAAAAGACCCTATTATGAATATAATTCATAACAAGTAAATAAATGTAAATATTAAATAATCAAATATTGATTATGTTAAATAGTCATTAAGTTAAGTGAAAAGGCATGTCTAAAAGACATGCCCAGTCACGAAAGGGCACCTGCTTCTGTGGATCCTCATTGTAACATTCATCACTTATACATTATATAATATATATTATATAATAAATTATTATTATATTAAATACTTCGTGTATTTTTACATTTAAGGCTACAAGCTATTAGTTTTGATGCTTCAGTGGTATCAGAGCCATGGCGCACAATATAATCATGCGGGTCTTTGAGCGTTGTTCGCCGCACAATGTGCCATTATGTTCACGTCCTGAATCAATTGAGTAATTTAGTAAAATTCAAGAAGCATTTCAGCATTTAGAAAAATCATTTGCAGACGCTGAAGCATGTCGAAAGGAAATCGATAATAAGGAAGATAATAGTGACAATGAAAAAACGAAACAAGATGAAGAAGGAAAAGAAGATGAAGCAGTAGATGATTATAATGTTGAAGATGAAGATGTTGCAGACAATGTACGTCAAGGGAATAATTCAGATGATGATGTTCCCTTGCATATGAGGGTTCAGGTAAAACAATCGACAAAATCACCCAGTGAAGTTTCCCCTATACATGATGTTGACTCTAAGGTGGGGAAGCCTTTAGCATTAAGACACAAACAAAAATTTGCCAGTGAAAGTTCCCTTCTAGATAGTGATGTAAATAATGTAGTAGTAAAAAACAAATCAAATAGATTGGTTAAGAAAGACATAAAGGGAAAAACTCAGTTTGTTAAAATTGAAATTTATTTCAAGAAGAAGGTGTTGCTAGTTAAGAGCATAACAAGCAATGCAAAAAAGCTGAAAGGGGGGAAATTGACTCATAGACCTAGTGGAAAGTCAGATTGGACAATTCATTCGACTAGGGCAATGGGAAGTCCTATAAGACCCCAATTGCTTTCTTGGACAAATAGACCTTTTGGTGTCTTTCCTCCAACACCTTTCAAACTTGGTATTGATAACCCTGCTATTCTTGGACCATCAAGTATTGGATTTGAGGAAGTGACGGCTACTAGAGATCAGCGAAGGACCGATTGCCAAGTTGGCGGCCATTTCAAAAGAGAAGCCATGGGAGGAACAGGACAAGATGTCTGGAAAGGTGTTGGGAACTAGAATTCTCTTAGTCAAGGACAAGATCCATACAACATGTTCATTTCCTTTCAACATCACATGGGTGGTCATCCACATGGAGGCTTCCTCAATATGCTGCAGCGATTTCCAGGCCCTCCTTTATTTAGAATCAGGCCATTTCCAGATATGTGTGGTGTTCGCTATCATATGCGAGATGGTGGAGATGCATTTCCAGGGCATAATAACACCTTGCATTGGCAAAGGCAAGATGATGATGTTTGTGGTCCCTATGTCTAGGTTCCTCTGCATGCATGCGATGGGCCAACTTCTTATGGAGAGGTTTTCAAGGCCCAAGATGTGAAGACTAGTGAAATTGTAGTTTTGAAAAAAGTGAAGTATAATCATACCTTGGTTCGCGAACTGGAGATTATGGCCAAGACAAACCACATGAACATATTGAAGTTGAAGAAGACTTTTGTTGTTTCTCGAGAAGTTCCACGTGGTGGTACTAATAGACACATTGTCATGGCTTTTGAATGTATGGATCATGACCTTTATCGGCTAAGGCAAGTAAGAAACAACAAATTCAGCCCAGTTGAAATAAAGTGTTACATGCAACAATTGTTATTGGGTCTACATTATTTGCACAACAATGGCGTGCTTCATCAAGACATCAAAGGTGAAAATTTGTTGATTAACAAAGACAGAATTATGAAGATTGTTGATTTTGGGCTTGCCAAATCCCTCTGTCGTTGTCAGAATGGTGCACCACTAACCGATGAAGTAATCACATTGTAATATAGGCCCCCAGAATTGCTTCTGGGTCAAACTATTTATGGACCAGAAGTCGACATATGGTCAGTTGAATGTGTCTTTGTGGAGATATTTCTATCGGATCCCCGAGACCGTCTCTTCCCTGGAAATGGAGAGATAGGGAAGTTACATACGATATTTGACTCTTGCAGGAATCCAAATGAGAGCAATTGGCCTAGTGTCACCAGTCTTCTGAAATGGGAAAATATGAATTTGAAGTCAACTGCTCAAGGGCTGAACTGGAAAAAACTAATCTCTTCCATGGATAAATATGCAGCGGATCTTCTCATGAAGATGATTCAGTTATGTCCTTCTCAGAGAATAACTGCAAAAGAGGCGTTGGATTCAGAATATTTCTGGACAAACCCACTGTCCTGTCATCCAAGCAGCATTTCTATATACAAGGCCACATCTACAGCGAAGTATTTTGATGAAAAGGAAAAGGCTCAGGCTCGGCAGAAGATACAGGTGGATGAAGAGCGTGCCCTAAAGAAACAAAAAATATCTCATCCCTGTCGTCAAACAGCGTGCCCTAAAGAAACAAAAAATATCTCATCCTTGCAGTCAAACAACGTACTCGTACGAATGGTCAACGAGTGTGGTTTATACATCGATTTGGCTGATCGACATAAATATACATTGTGTGCTCGAAAAACATCCGTCGGAATTGTTAGACATGACCAAGGAACTCTATGACCTGATTGGAGGGCATGCTCTGTTTGTGTCATACCTTCGTTCTGAATATGATGACTACAATGCTTCAATAAAATTGTTGGATAAGCTACTACATTCTCTAGCACGAACAAAAGATGAACAATTGGTGGAGATTTCTCAGGTTCTGGTTGCATATATAAACATCGGTTATAAGGCTATTCTAAATACACACGTGCTGGCTTCCAATGGAGTGCATGTGAAAAAAGTCGACGTGGGGACACGACTCGTCGAAGCGTTGAACGGACATAAACTTACATATTTCTCTTAAAAATAAATAAACAAAAGGAATTATAATCAATGTTTTAAAATTCCAACTCCAACTCGAAAACGGTCGAGGGTTGACTCTGACTCTGACTCGATATCGACTCGGCCGATTTGATTTCAATGACTCCGTCGTTGTATAAAATACATTAAATATTTATTTTTTTATAAAAAACATAATTTTAAAGATTTTCATTCATGTTTCCAAACACAAAGCTTTAGAATATAGAGAGAAGACAACATATGATCAAAGTAGGGTCATGAATATATCCATTATATCAAAATGGCACCCAGTGCACTGTCCAATACAAAGTTCATACTTAGCCACCAATGCCAAGATTCTTTTCTGCCTCAACCTAAGGACAATCACTAGACTACAACAACAATAATACCAATTCTCTGCCCCTAATGAAGTCTCAAAACCCTTGATTTAATTATGGTCAAGCTCCAGAACAATCAGAGGTAAATATGTATTCATTAGTCTATTGCTAGAACGTTTGCCTTTTTAAAAACATTGTATGGCTCAATGCATTGTTTCAGTTTTCTAATTCATGCCACTAATATAACCATACTTCGGCCTTGTAATTTTCAAAACTTTCTCACAATGATACATTACTTTAGGGTTATAAATATGCAATAAACCACAATCCAACCATTGATATGTAGGAGGCACAACAACTTTTGACAAATGTGCTTCAAGATTTTTATCAAAGATCCGAGCCGACCGAGTTGTTACCGAGTCGACCGAGTCAATGGCTGGCTCGATAACAACCCGGTCAGCCGTTCCGTTTCGGCCACCAAGCCAACCCGGCCAGCCATTGGCTCGATCTGACTCTGTCGAGTCAGAGTCGACTCGGTTGTTTTTTAAAATAATGATTATAATAAATCACAAGTACTTTATAAAAATTGTCTAAGTGACTTTATTAAATTATAAAGTTGCACTATAATAGACTTTTAAAAAAAAAAAGGTATTTATGAAAAAATAATTATTAAAAATAATTAATTAGAGTTAAAAATAATAATAATAATAATAAATAGAGTTATAAAAAAAAAAATGGAGTTATTAAAAAAATAATAATAATAATAAAATCGATAACCCTGGATTCAAGACAGTGTCACCAAGCGAATTATACAGGCAGAGGTGCCAACAGCATCGAGTTAATATGTCGAGATGACAAATGCAAACTGAAGGAAACTACCAACAATAAACTTTAAGGACAAAGCTTCTGAAGGAAAGGGCTATGTTATGAATATAATTCATAACAAGTAAATAAATGTAAATATTAAATAATCAAATATTGATTATGTTAAATAGTCATTAAGTTAAGTGAAAATGCATGTCTAAGAGACATGCCCAATCACGAAAGGACACCTGCTTAGGTATATATATGTGGGTCCTCATCACTTATACATTTATATATCTAATAAGTTATTATTATTACATACCTCTTGTGTATTTTTACATTTAAGCCTACAAGCTATCAGCTTTTATGCTTCAAACCTGGCCCCCGTCTAAGCCGCACCCCTCCTCCTTATATGTCTCTGAATCACCGTCTTACTTCCCTTTCACAGTCTCAATGTTCTGTTACGTGTAACTCAACATGTTCTTCAATCCTTTTAACCTTATGTTATAAGATTCGATTGAGTAGGTTATTCACCTTTAAACGATATGCTTAGTCGACAAGTTTAATCCTTTGGCTTTATTATAAGGTTATTTTTTGGGCAAACGTTTATTTCCTGTGCTCTTTTCATTTTATTTATCGTATTTCCTTAAATTCCCTTATATTGTGATTAATACAAAGTATATAATTTCATTATTATACTTAATAATTAACAATAATTAATATAATGTTATGCTAAAGTTCTTATTTGGTTAATATAATTCATAATATTATAGTTACTTTCTATTTTGTATAACACTTTGTATTTACTTTTATTCTAGATAATATGTTAATTATGGTTTACATAGTAAGTAACCCATCTTGATATATACATTATATTCTGTTGAGTTTGGTATTTACTCAGTGTATCGGTAATTCATTTATTGGAATTTTCATAATTAGTTAACACTTATAATATTGCAGTGCATACGATGCATGCATATGTAGTTATCATATGCATGCCTCGTATGCATGCTAATATTCACATTCTATTTGTAATTGTATTTGGGTCATTACAGAAATCTTGTCTTCAAATGTGGGTCAAGCTGCCAATTTATAGTGATTTGCTCATTAATATAAGTCGACTTGACTTGTAGACTAGGCCGACATGCCTTTTGGAGATCATCTTGAGGCCGACTTCTTGGAGGAGCTTGAGCTTGGTCTTGGAGGGTCTATTTGACTCTTCTAATGACTTACATATATTGTAACATGCCTAAGATGGGTCCTTCATCCATGACATAGACTTAAATTGAATTTTATGACTAGATGACAAATCCTAAAGGCTCACAATGAGAGACATCACTAAAATAAAATTCCTTGCTCATGAAACCCACAAGACAAACATTACAATAATAATTTTATTTTTCCTCTTTTCATCAATTACATAAAATCACAATTACACATGTCATTATGTAGACTGAACCTAGTTACACTTTTCAACACTCCCTCTTAACTAGGGAGGTATTCATAATGGTACTTGGTCATTCTCAATCTGAAGACTTTCTCATAACAAGAGTCGAATTGGTACCCCATTTGTATAGCATCATATCAATTAGCATTGTCACATAGCAAGGTCTTAACAAAACATCTCTATCTCTCCATGAGATCTAAGCACAATGTTGGCAAGACCAATGATATATAGACACCCTCATCATTGTCTCTCTTGGAACATACCCCACCCAAGTTCTCAGGGCGTGTTCCACCACGACTATTCTTATCTTGGGTTCCCAGTCCTCAAAGAATATCGGTCCCCAACAACTACTCTTATGTTGGATGCCCTAATACATCCTCAAAGAGCATCGGATGCCAGATATTTACCCAATCCTCCATTTTCTCTTCCCACGTGAAGACAAGAATGATTTGTCTATCTCTCCCTCTTAATTAGGGAGGATATATCTATTCCAATAAAGGAATGTACTCATTCCTACAAAAAGAATGTACCTAAGCTCCCTTTTGGCTTAGGAATTTCCAAGTTTCTTCCAAAGAAGAAACTTGTTTCCAGGCTCCCTCTTAATTAGGGCCCTACAACAACTCCTCAAGTGGAGATGATGGGACAACTAGTTGCTTGAAGAACTCTTCACAATGTCATGAACTTCCTTTTGTTATCTAGGAGTCTTCATGTTTGGGACTTCTACATAGGGCACCGACCATCCATCACTTTCACCCATGAGTCAGCCATGTCATCGTTAGAAAGTGATCCATCATACCATATTTGGCCTTCCTTCAGGCCATGTTGCTTTCTTCATGCCATGTTTACTTAAGGATTTTTCATCCTACTACATGTGCATCGGTGGTGGAAGACATCCATAGATCTTCCCTTGGCAGCCTTGCATAAACCCATCCAGATATTAGTTCAGAAATAAAGGAACGAATATTAAAATCAACATTACCTTTGTGATACTATTTCATCATGACATCTTCTAGTTTGCATCAGCATCCTGCATACATGTTGACACATCTCTCAAAGATATATATTGTCAAGGGTCTCTTTCTTTTTCAAACTCCATCAGAGTCTTCATATCTTCCATGGAGATATCCTAGTCAAATCTTCTCGGTATTTGGATGTTGATTGCCTTCTTCCATGGTTTCATATCCCATGATCTCTTCCTTCCTTTCTTCACATATTTCATTCCCAGGAGCTTAAAATCAGAGTTCCTAAATTATAGTCAACCACCTCATACTTCATATGAGGACATATTATGTTGATTTCATCTAGTGAATGTGTGACACACGCATTTCTGCATTCCTTCGAACAAGGAGATCCTTCCTTTGATTATGCTCTCAAGATAGAGCATTGATCTATGTTACCTACAACCATATGACATGCCTTCTACAATATCAAATGTAAGCGCACATACCTCATTTTTCCTTTGGGTCATCCAGACTTCCAGCAACAACTTCCTTGATGGAAAGAGCTTCAATCCCTTGATCTACTTCACTTTTATGTCATCATACCATCATCCCATGAATTCCAAGAGTTTGTAATTCTTGATGAAACACTTGCTTCCCCTCATGATTGTTAAATTGGCAACTAGGGCCAAACTCCATGTGGGTTAGCTTATTTATGGCAGCTGATATTTTTATTGGATCCCTCTTGTCGAGAGGTGTAGGATTGATCTAAAGATCATTCGATTCCGATATGTATTTATGGAGATATGAATTTATTTAGATTATGGTTTTATTATCTAGCCGACCAGCTCTTACGTAGGCTCAAGAAACCCAAACGTCATGTCTATTCAACCTTACGCTTTTAGTATAAATAAGAGAGGATTTGGAGTCATTAGAGACACACTCTTCATGTGATCTTCTCCTCACCACATCTTAGGTTTTTGGTGAAGGAGAGGCACACAAGAAGATACATTGGATGATGCCATAGCTTATACGTGGATGATGCCCTAGCTATATACGCAACAAATATGTTACACGCACAACATGCCCTATACTCTACATGTAGGCATACAATGCAGCTAATATGGATCTATACGCAATTATGAAGCCAGCGTAATGAAGCAAAGGAACGCAGTCATATAATATAGGTCTGGCCATAATAAACCCTAGCTGCAAAAATCTGGCCGCCGTAAAAGAGGTCTCATACGCAGCCAAAGGAAACATTCTATCCGCATTGCCGTTGTGAAAGAGCCACAGTCATAATGTTGTTCATGAGGAGATCATTATACACTACGCATACAAAAGCATATATATACGCAGGGCAGACAATACAACGTAGCAAGATCTGTATATGCAATGATACAGTCAAGCAGGAAATTGCATATGTATATATATACGTAGTCAATATAGATATCAACGCACAACTTTCACACTCAGGAAATGCAATATATATACACGTAGACAATATGCAGATATTCATGGGCAGTAGGAGTAATCTGGCCACAGTCAAGTTTGAAGTTAAGAACCGCAGGCATGTTGGCCGCAATCATGAAGTAAAGCCGTAGGATACGTTATTCACACAGGTTAAGAACCACAGGCATGTTGGCCGCAGTCATGAATTGAAGCCGCAGACATACCTGGATACACTGTTCACACAAGTTAAAAACCGCAGTCATGTTGGCCGCAGTCATGAAGTGAAGCCGCAGGCATACCTTGATACGTTTTTCACATAACCACAGTCAATATTTGGTGAGAACAAATCCCGATGGATCCATCTCACAACAGTCAAGATATATGTATATTCTCACTATAGATATCACACTAATCCTAGAGGCACGATCTCAATTATAAAGAGGTCAGAAATGCATGAAAACGCATTACTGTAGAAGATAGCAAGCTTGTGTAGTTTGAGACTGCGTGGAGGATTCCGGAATTATTGCCTGGCTGCTTTGCTAGGCTGCAAGCCATAGCAAGCAGCTAAGGCTGATGACAGTGTTATAGTGTTGCAACATGATGATGCAAAGGCAACATGATGACAATGATTCATATTAGCATGGGCAGCATGAAGCATGATGATGCATGAGCAGCATGAAGTATGAAGTCATGGACAAATTGATGTATGGGCAGCACAGTGATCATGAGCAGCGTGAAGATGCATGATGCAGCATGATGGTGCTACATGGTAAGGTGCAGCAGATGAACGAAATGGATAGGTGAAGTCGTCACCTAGGAGATTCAGTTGAAGCAGAATGTCTTCAACTGATCTCATCATTATAGGAAATGATCTATGCTCAATCCAGATAAGTCAAAGTGTTGACTTCTGCTGTAAATGTATTATCTCTCTCTCTCTCTTTCTTTGCTGAACTTTGAAGATAAAAGAAGATTTGATCAAAGGGTTTCCCCACATATTGTGGGGTTTATCCCTAGCTAGCACCACATCTTGTGTCCTCTTGTCTTGGCTTGTCTTCTGTGATTTATATTTGTGTTCTATCTGCAGTTTATCTTAATGTTGATATGGTTGCTAACTGTGAAAATTCAAATAAATTGCTCTAGCATAGAACATACCTAAAATTAACATGGTATTAGAGCAGAGGTGAAGACAATGCCCAAGCAAGAGTGAAAGAGCAATCACCAAAGACAAAAGGATCAATGGGTTCTTCACAATTCACTTAGGGTGAAGTCGAAGCAGAGCATATTATCAGAATGGCGCAGTAGAACTTCTGATGGCATACCTAAAGATCACTTCATTAGGAAGTTCGAATCTAAGGGTGGAAGGAAAGGTAGATGTCTTGGTTATGAATTCGGCCCTTATGCGAAGGAGTGTCCGAATGACAGAGATGCAGGTCATCACAGACACGGCCGACTCTTCAAACCCCAGGTAAGAAGAATCAAATATTGTTTCTGATAGAGAAGTGTTATCTTGTATTGGCCCTCTCCTTCAGATTCTTTGGGAACCTGGCATATTGATTGTAGTGCTTCAAGGCACTTCATCGGATAGAAGGGTGCACTCTCGAACTTGGTAGAGATGGAAACAATCGTGGGATTACACTTGGAGCTGATGCCACCTATCCCAAAAAGGGAATGGAAGTCAAATGTTTTATGGTGGCATTTGTCAATGGAAAGGTACGTGTTTAAAAATAGAATTTTCCAAGATGCTTTTGAGTTTAGGGTTGTATTAAGTTACAGGAAGTCCATGAGTAGGACCATGTCCATTGACACATAGCACCAGAGGTCTATGAGTCAGATGGTGACAGGGAAGCTTGAACTCAAAGAGAGCATGAAACTACATGTTTGAGATGTACAGAAGGAAAATCTTACAAGGGGACCATTCCCCTCAAGTAGCAGGTCCACAGGTTTGAAACAACCTGTGGAGTTTTGAGATTCATGAACGGAAATCTCATGTAGATAGGTGGAAGAAAGCCCTCTATGGCTTGAAGCAAATCACCCCGGGCATAGTATGAGAGGATCAACAACTGTCTGATGAAGCTGAGATTCACTAGGAGTGAAATCGATCCAAACCATTACTCAAAGGTTGTGGATGATAGACCTCTCATACTGGCACCTATGTCTAACAGGTGTAGACCCTCTCATTTGTAGGAGACAGAGGGAGTTGGATTCAGTATGTGGAATGATAAACTGCAAGCCTATGACTACCTCAAGGATATTAACTTTCAGAAGCTATATGGTAGTGATGTCAGACCAGATTTGCGAAATGCCCTTAAGTTTCATAAACTCAATCACGTTGATGTTCTTGGTGAACTTCCATCCGGACATATGTTTTGCAGTTAGCATGTTGAGCTCATATTTGGTTGAGCCTCACTGGATTGGTGCCAAGAATCCTCTGAGATATCTTTGGCGCACAATCTCTCATGGATTGAGATACACTGCCAGAAATATGAAAACTGCATGATTATTCGAATGCTGACTAGGCAAACATTATGGAGAATCACAAGAGCACTTCTCAGTGCTAGTTCTCTTTGGATTCTACTTCGGTATCATGGATGAGCAGGAAGCAGAAATCGGTTGTTATAAGTACCATTGAGGCAGGATACATAACTTCGAGTATGACCTCGTATGAAGTTGCATGGCTATGGAAACTCTTCAATGAGTACACATGATGAATACCACTGTGATTCTCTGTGACAACCAGAGGTGGGATTCGATTATTGAGGAATCCCATATTCAATGATTGCTCCAGCAGATAGACATCAAATACTGCCTTATCTGGGATATGGTAAGTCGATGAGCAAGGAGGCTCCATCGCACTGAGATGATGTACAAGAGCCCCGGGTAAAGATCAAATTTGTGATTTTCCCGAACGACCTAGAGTCGTCAAGAGACCTTTGTAAAAGGGTCCTGCATGTTGCATACATTAAGCTCTGGAAGCTCTGGGGAGCTTGCGGTTCTTATTGGAGCAACATACGACCACAGGGTGACTCACCCTCTCCTAGTGGTGCGCACTGGAACAAGATGATTTGCTCTCTTGTGGGACAAGATGATTCACTCTCTTGTGGAATAGGATGATTCGCTCTCCTGTGTAGCAGGATGATTAGTTCTCCTGTGA
>APFE030480786.1:0-28679 GCA_000404065.3 Pinus taeda | reverse complement strand
GGACAAGTGGTAGGAGTTGTACCATACTATGATGTTGACTTCGGGTCAATTGAGACTGGTTTGGGACCAGTGGTACATACTCTGAGACTGATTGCGTGTCAATGCAGTACTGGTCTGGGACCAATGAGAATGGTATGCACTCTGAGACTGACTTTGGGTCAGTGGAGAATGGTATGACACATTTTTTATCAATTTTTCTTTTTCATAGTTCAGCAAAGCTAAGTTGAGCAGAGCAGAGCAGAACTAGCAGAGCTAGCACAGTTGAGCAAAGCCAGCAGAGCTGAGCAGAGCAAGCAAAGCTGAGCAGAGCTGGGCAGAGCACTGCAGGGCACTAATGGCAGAGATAGTATGGTCGGACTTATGGATCAACGGATGGAGCTCTCCCTAGTTGAGAGGGAGTGTTAAATTGGCAACTAGGGCCAAACTCCATGTGGGTCAGCTTATTTATGGCAGCCGATATTTTTATTGGATCCCTCTCGTCGAGAGGTGTAGGATTGATCCAAAGATCATTCAATTCTGATATGTATTTATGGAGATATGAATTTATTTAGATTATGGTTTTCTTATCTAGCCAACCAACTCTTACATAGGCTCAAGAAACCCAAACATCATGTCTATTCAACCTTATGCTTTTAGTATAAATAAGAGAGGATTTGGAGTCATTAGAGAAACACTCTTCATGTGATCTTCTCCTCACCACATCTTGGGTTTTTGGTGAAGTAGAGACACACAAGAAGATACATTGGATGATGCCATAGCTTATACGTGGATGATGCCCTAGCTATATACGCAACAAATATGTTACACGCACAGCATGCCCTATACTCTACATGTAGGCATACAACGCAACTAATATGGATCTATACACAGTTATGAAGCCAGTGTAATGAAGCAAAGGAACGTAGTCATCTAATATAGGTCTGGCGGCAGTAAACCCTAGCCGCAAAAATCTGGCCGCCGTAAAAGAGGTCTCATACGTAGCCAAAGGAAACGTTCTATCCACATTGCCGTTGTGAAAGAGCCGAAGTCATAACGTTGTTCATGAGAAGATAATTATACACTACGCATACATAAGGATGTATATATGCAGGGCAGACAATACAACGCAGCAAGATCTATATATGCAATGATACAGTCACACAGGCAATTGCATATGTATATTTATACGTAGTCAATATAGATATCAACGAACAGCTTTCACACTCAGGAAATGCAATATATATACACATAGACAATATGCAGATATTCGTGGGCAGTGGGAGTAATCTGGCCGCAGTCAAGTTTGAAGTTAAGAACCGCAGGCATGTTGGCCGCAGTCATGAATTGAAGTCACAGGCATACCTAGATACACTGTTCACACAAGTTAAGAACCGCATGTTGGCTGCAATCATGAAGTGAAGCCGCAGGCATACCTTGATATGTTGTTCACATAACCACAGTCAAGATCTGGTGAGAACAAATCTCGATGGATCCATCTCACAGCAGTCAAGATATATGTATATTGTCACTATAGATATCACACTAATCCTAGAGGCACAATCTCAATTATAAAGAGGTCAGAAATGTATGAAAACGGATTACTGTAGAAGATAGCATGATTGTGTAGTTTGAGACTGCGTGGAGGATTCCGGAACTATAGCCTAGCTACTTTGCTACGCTGCAAGCCATAGCAAGCAGCTAAGGCTAATGATGATGCAAAGGCAGCATGATGACAATGATTCATATTAGCATGGGCAGCATGAAGCATGATGGTGCATGAGCAGCATGAAGTATGAAGTCATGGAAAACTTGATGTATGGGCAACACAATGATCATGAGCAGCATGAAGATGCATGATGTAGCATGATGGTGCTACACGGTAAGGTACAGTAGATGAATGAAATGGGTAGGTGAAGTTGTCACCTAGGAGATTCAATTGAAGCAGAATGTCTTCAATTGATCTCATCATTATAGGAAATGATCTATGCTTAGATCCAGATAAGTCAAAGTGTTGACTTCTGTTGTAAATGTATTATCTCTCTCTCTCTCTCTCTCTCTCTCTTGCTCTCTCTCTCTACTAAACTTTGAAGATAAAAGAAGATTTGATCAAAGGGTTTCCCCACACATTGTGGGGTTTGTCCCTGGCTAGCGCCACATCTTGTGTCCTCTTGTCTTGGCTTGTCTTCTGTGATTTATATTTGTGTTCTATCTACAGTTTATCTTAATGCTGATATGGTTGCTAACTGTGAAAATTCAAATAAATTGCTCTAGCATAGAACATACCTAAAATTAACAATGATTGGTGAACCTTTCAATGAATATTCCATCAAAGAATCTTGAGGATCTAGAGTATCCACGTTAGCAGATGTTTCCATTTGACAGATGTATGATGAACCTTGAACTAGATGACTTTGCCACTTATGTTTCCAATGCAATTCCCAAGAGCTATATCCTTGACTTCCATAGATTCTAACCATCTTTCATGCTCCTCTATGATGATGTCCCAAGCTCTTGCTTCCAATGCTTCTATGATGCCTTGATGCATACATTTAATGAATCATGATAGCCATATCTTACAACAGAAGACTTAAGAACTCGAAAAGAACTTAGGTAAGGACTCAATCATAGTAGAGATCTCTTACTTCCTCTATCTTGTACTTCCTCTTCAGCTTCCTCCACTTCTTCGGTGATATGAGCTTCCTCTCTTCCTCTTTTGTTATTATCCTTCTTGATCTTAGGACAATCTCTTTTGTAATGTCCATATTCTTGACACCCATAGCATTGGATCTTAGCCATGTTCCTTTTCTTTTTCCAAGAATCAGACTTCCCAAATTTTCATTTTCTTCTTGTCATTGTAGCATAACCTTGATTTTGCTCCCCTGCTCCCACATCAGATTCTTCAATCTTGCACAGTGACAATAGATCTTGGAATGGAGCAGCTTCTTTCTTCCCATAAATACTTGAAGTAAAGTTACCCCACTCCTCCGATAGTGCATTTAATAACACTGTAGTCATTTCTCTATCAGAAATGACTTCTCCCAAATCTTGTAGTTGATCTTGGATCTCAAATATCCTCATAATGTATGAGGTTATTCCATCTTCCCTTGACATCTTTAGCTTGTAGAGTTCTTGCCTTAATGAGATGACTTCTCCAGCAGTGCTTACGGAATACAACTCTACTAGTTTGTCATAGATTTATTTTGAAGTTTCGAGTTTAGATACATATGGGATGAGGGGATCCTTGATGGATTCTATGAGAATCCTTTGAGCCCTAACTTCTCCTTTCATATACTTGGCAAGAGCTTGACCATCTTCCTTTCTTGGTTTAGTGATGAAACCTTTGACATGTTCCATAACCTCAATTTCAATGAGATTCGGATCTATCTTTTTCTTCCATGCAAGACAGTTTGAAGCCCCAACCACTTTGTTGCTTTCCTTGCAAAAAGGCATTTTGACAGATTCAAATGTGGACATAAATATACTTACTTGATAGGATGTTCCTTCTTCTTGTTACATCCTTGATGTTGATGATGATATAGAGGATTGAAAACTTCTCCTTGATGAAGGTAGTTTTCTTCAAGAATGATCCTTGATCCCACAGGGAGTGAGATGACACTACCTCTTGATCTAGCTTCCTTTGGATGAATAGTCTTCAAAACACTTTAACTTGAGTAGATGTAGGGTTTTGGCCTTCTTTTCTTGATGGTGATTTCAATACTTCTTTGTAGACTTCTTTGATCTAGGGTTATGATGCTTCCTTTGACTTCAACATGATCTTTGCTTTGATGCCTTCCTTGAGATTTGATCCTTGAGTTTCCCTTAATAAAATTCCCTTCCTTGACTTAGTCACCTTAGCTTTGATACCATGTTGAGAAATCTAGGGCATAGCAATTACGTGATTTCTCTTCTATTAGTAACTATTTGTGATTGCTTTTTACTTCTCTAGATTAGGATCTTCTTTTACTTAGGTTATTAGTGTTCTTCTTCATCAAACAATTACCAATGCATAAACCATAAAGAGACAAGAGACACAAAATATAGGCTATCAGCCAGGGCCAAAACCTCTCACTCTCTGAGAGGAAAACCCGAACAAATTCTTCTTCTTACAGAGATTCCAATTGACGAATACCAAGACAATGACCTAGACCCTTGACCAAAATGACCTCTCCAAGACCAAGTCAACTTTCTGCAATTTAGCCTTCACTTCTCCAACTCATCTCTGAACCTTTCAGCCTCCTTGACCATAGTCTCCGGCCTGGTGTAGTAGACTCTCCTTTCTCGCACGTGTGACTGATAAAGGATAAATTTTGTCCCTTACTTCTTCCCTTTAACTATATAGGAGCTCTATGTTAACTCGGAATGAAGCATAGACAACATTCTTGCCTTAACTCGGATTCTCAATTTCTGCAATAGGGTTTTTCTGCAATATGTTTCTGCCCTTACCTTTCCTTGCACATGTGACAAATGTTGCCCAGAAACAGACCTGTAATCTATTCAATCTTCCCTTCTTTCCTTCGCTTGGATGTAGGGCTGCTATTTTCCCTTAGATCAAACTATTTCGCACCTTTATCACTAGGATTATCTTCACCATTATCTTGTCTTCAAATGTGGGTCAAGCTGCCTATTTATAGTGATCTGCTCATGAATATAAGATGACTTGACTTGTAGACTAGGCTGACATGCCTTTTGGAGATCATCTTGACACCAGCTTCTTGGAGGAGCTTGAGCTTGGTCTTGAAGGGTCTCTTTGACTCTTTTAATGACTTACATATATTTTAACATGCCCAAGAAGGGTCCTTCATACATGACAGACATAAATTGACTTTTATGACCAGATGACAAATCCTAAAGACTCACAATGGGAGGCATCACTAAAATAAAATTCCTTGCTCATGAAACCCATGAGACAAGCATTACAATAATAATTTTATTTTTCTTCTTTTCATCAATTACATAAAATCACAATTACACATGTTGTTATGAAGACCGAACCTAGTTACACTTTTCAACAAGATCGTTGTTTCATTTGCAAATATCATAATTTCTTATTGAGCATATTGTTTCTTGCAAGTTATCTCTAAAGGTGCTGGTCTAATCATAGTTTGTCTTGCAGGATATCTTGCTAGTTTCATTGAATCTATCTTGTTAATGTTTATATGCTCATAAACATTTACAATTGTCAAATCAGATCTCTAATTTAGCTTCAAGTTATATTGAATGGTAATTGCCTTACTAACCATCTCCTAGGACTTATTATCTCTAACAAGTTTTCCTTTAGATATCATCTTTAGGGATCATCCCCTTTAGCTTAGCTAGGAGAGAGCTTAAACGGAGAGAGTTGGGAACAGGTGACAGCTCCTTCTTTAAGTATTTTGCCTTGAGGCCACACCTAGTGGGAATAGGGACTTTTCCCACACTAATCTAGGTGTGCATCCTAGGTGACAACATAGCCCAAATAACAAGGTATAAGATGTTAATGAATAGATAAATAATAGTAAGATAAAACTGACCATGCTTAAGAAAAGCCCTATTCAAATAGGTTCTCTGAATAAAGGTTTGGCCCACAAAACTATCATATCCAGAAGATCCTATAGTTGAAAAATGCTTAAAGATTTCTTAGTCAATTATTTATAAAAACCTCTGTTATAAATAAGGGTGTTGATCACTATCAACCCAGCTGTGATTCCACATGAAAACCAGATACAACCAATCATATATACAACTATAACTATGACTAAATCCTAACCTTGTTATCTCCCTACATAAAAAGTTTAACTGTGCTCACAGAATTAGAGCTTATTATGCACCTGCAAAAATTATTTAACTGCACTTACAGCATTAGGCATACAGAATATATAGCTAGTACTGTTCCTCCAACAAAAGAATGGAGAAAACAATAATCACGTCTAACTTATAATTCTACACTACTAAACCCTGCAGTGGAGTGCCAATGGATAATGAACGGCAGCAATTCAATAGTATATGCTTCACTTCGATGAAAGCTTCAGGGCTGTTTCAGTCAAATACAAATTGTTATTTAGTTCAAAGTGCAAATTAACTCGAATTTGCAATCTGGGGACAGTAATAAGGTTATTCTAGAACCAGTGGAAATTTAGATGTGTTTATGCAGGTTTTGATGATAAAGGCTATAAACTGTTGTTCCATTTTCTATGCATATACATCAAATTTAAATCAGACTACAAGGTCATGAATTTTGCAAGGTGAAAACGAACTGAGATAGACAATCATAACAATTAAGAAAGCCATATAGGAAAATAAAGGTCATGTATATTTGTGGTGTGTCCCTACTTTTCGAAATCCTTTCGTAAGACCTAATGAAACATATCATTTTAGCTTTAGGAACTATAACTTGCTATAATTAGATGTATTAGTTTCATTTATTTTAATATTTTTACTATATCTTAGTATTTACAAAGAATTAATTGTCTATCCTATCTTAGAATGAGTTAAGTGATAGTATATATTACATTTAAACAATAATTGAACAAGAAAACAAAAAGATAACCACCAATTAGGTTGGCATGGCCAAACATAATCCAACTGAAATATATGGTCTAAAATAACAGAATGGACATACTGATCCATAAATATATCCATAATACACAGGTCATAGAAAGAAAAAACTAATAATAAATAAAGTGATATTTATAGTGTAGAAAGTTAACTGCAGAAGACATCAAATAAATAACGTGAACATTTTGGGGGTTATATCATTTCTGCATGGGAGTATATTTCTCACTAATCTACCTCCACCAGTGAGACAATTTCAGCATAGTAAATGTCTTACCATTTCTTTATAGTTATTGTTCCAGAACATAATTTGAAAATGCATATCAAAAATTTAAATACTTTGGTAGGTCCTATTTTCATTCAAAGAACGCTTATTTTGTATCAAAATGTGAAGTCTCTACCTCAAAGGAAGGAACAGTAAAAGCACTGTACCTGCATCACAAACTGTCCAGCATAGGTCCCTGTTATTGTTGAACTTTGACCAGAAGCTAGCAAAGCAATAGAAAACAGTGTTGAACTCCAATTTCCCAGGACATGCTGGCAAAACAAAGTTTAGGATTAAACCAAGGCAAGGCCATAGTCAAGATCTTTAGAATATTGTTAGGTATTTAGACAACCAGAAACAAAGGATGTAAAAGATGTGATAGATAGGTATAATCTGATTAGTCACAAAACTAATCAGTTTACCATAAGCATTGTTTCTTATTTTGTTGTCATTGAGAGACTCCAACAGAAAATGATACCAAGAAACACACTATAAAAACCATTTCATCGCAACCACCAGTTTACATATGTATTTTAACCAGAATGATGTGTTAGAACATATATAAGGATTCCCTGATGCAATGGAAAAGCAATATGTTCATAATGTTGTGCATATTATAAAAAAGGCTCCCATCTATGCACGCTCATATTTCATACAATGTTATTCCGAAACGAAGTCTGTGTAAGGAAACTTAGATAGAAGTCAGCAATGGTCCAATGATCGGGACTTCCTCTAAACCACCTAAGTTGGTAACCAAAGTATCAACAGACTGAACTACTAAACTTTTGTCCAATATTTTGCATAGTTTGCCTCATCAATTCATGTTGAACTTCATGTTACCTGCTCAAATATACCTAGCAGGGAACTAGGCCTCATTGCCCAATGCATAGGGCCCCAATAAAAATATTTGAATATCAGAAGTCCAGCAGGGAAAATCTTGCCCCTTTTTCTCTCTCTTCTTCTATATTCTTCTATGCAAATTCCGTACCTGCACAGAGGAATTGTATAAAATGACACTAGCATGATGAATTGATGTAATAGGCTTAGACCATGGGGAGCTGGTTAGTAAAAACGTCCTTCTTAAGTGTTTTTTTCAGTTAATTAATTATTCTCATTTTTTAACAATGAATAACTAATTGAGTCTTAGAGACATGACCATTCATGAAAGGGCACCTGCTTAGGGTATATAAGCAAGCCCCCATTCTCATTTGTAATCATCTCATATCTTACATCAATTCAATATACAGTTACATGTCTTACAATGGACATTTATGTCTTTGTAGTATTTTAAAGATTTCCGTTGTCTATATGACTTTTAGTTATTACATTGGGATCAGAGCCACGTATGATCCGGCCTTTGGCCATCAAACTTCGTCAACATTGTTGCTGTCAAGATTCAAGCATTTCACTACATAGTGGGAGCTTCTCCATTCTGCCAATTTTGCTACTTGGCCTTTGGCCATATTTAAAAGAAAAAAGATCAATATTACAAACAATAAAAATTATATAAAGGAAAAAACTAAAAAGGGAAAATATATTTCAAAATATATATATATGAAAAGAATTTATATAAAAAAAAAAATAGTATAAAATATATATATATATATATATATATATATATATATATGCGAAGAAAAAATCGAACCGCAAAAGAATGTTATATATATTAAAAAAATAGAAATAAAACAAAGTTAAAAAAGCATAAATATAAATCAAACCCAACAAAAAACAACTTACGACTTACCTACAGAGCCCAATTCCACGCCATTGTCGGCTTGCAATAGCACCGTCGCTACTGCTCACACAGTGCAGCCCAAAACACAAGTGTCGAACCACCGTCTGTTAAGTCGTGGACCAACTATTGCCATCTAAGTCACAGGACATGTGCCTCGGGGTCTCATGTCCCGTATTTCACATGTCGAACACGAAAACCACCCTAAAACATGTCGAAAACGGTTTTCTTTGTGTCCTCCAATCGAGACACGTGTTTTGGACGTGTCAAAAACGTGCACTAAAGTTTTTGGTTCTTAGTACACGTGTCCCATGAAAAGTGACATTTAAAACCTGCAACATGATTTATTTTTGGGTTTTTTTGTCATTGTTTACCACCAAAGTTGAGTTTGCTTGTCGCTAGAATCCAATTTGTTGTGCAGTGTGAGGAATTCCATCAAATTCGAGCGCAATGCTCACAACTTCACATTGACCTGGACCTGGAGATGCAGGAGACGAGCGCTCGCATGCTTTGCCGAGAGTTTGGAGCACTTAACTTAATTGTACACGAGTGACCATGTATATATCGTGTGTTGAAATAAAAATCCAAGCTCCCCGTCATGTGTTCATTTCTCACTACACCTTCGAGGTCTAAAGGGAGGTAAAGCTCGATTAACACTCTGGTCAACAATGAAGTTTGATCATGTTCAAACTTCACATAAATTTATGAACTATAAACATATATATATAGATAACGTGTCCCTCGTGTCATGTTTCCGGGGTCACTACGTCTCGTGTCCAATACTCGTATTTACGTGTCCTTCATGTCTTGTGTCCTCGTGTCATGTGACTTAGATCATTGCAACCCCCCTGTTGCCGCTTCATATTTCTTCCGCTACAGATTCAAAAAACACAACCATCGAACCACCATCGCCACACAATCACAAAAACTCCACCATGAGAAGCCGCCAATCTGGGCAATGTTGGCCACGCCAACAGTGAACAATAAATTTGTCATTCGGGCCACCTTCTGTTAATAAAGTCACCAGCCTGTTCAGTTCCCTCACGCCTCCCACAAACACTCTGTAGTCATCGGCATTCCTCCAACCCATCTGGCTTCCCTGCCACCTTGCCGACCTCACTCCCACCGACCAAATCCTGCATCCCGCAACTGTGACCCAGCGCTAGATCTACTGCAATTCCACGGTCTCCTTCCTATCAACGCACCAATGACCAACCATCATGTCCCCCCATAACTCATATTACTCGTCAAAACAACAATTCTCATGACTATTTTTTCTTGCCCCTAATTATTAATTAAATCCATTAAGTTATATACAATAGTTATATAATTTAATTAGAGTTATATATATAAGAGTTCATTATACATTTGTTTATATATATGAAAAACGAGGTTGACTTTAAAAAGCTTATTTAGAAAAGAATTATTATTTTACTTTTAAAACCCTCAGCTCATTTCAATAAAACAAGATGGAGCCAATTTCTGAAGCAAAAGGAGAAGATCATAAGCCAAGACTTAAGGGAGGAAAATTTTCCTATAAAGGATTTTCAATTGCAGATTGTAGATTAATTATATTAAAAGGGAATACCCAAGGAAAGGAGATTAATATCGCTATCAAGACAAGTGTCAAGGAAAATTACGTCAATGTTAATTTGGCGAATACATTATTAATTCTAGAGCAAAATATAGGCAAACGAGAAGGTCTTTTTGGTAGAAAAGAATAAGAAAGTAATGATTTACAAGTGACAATTGATCATTATTAGTATATATCTCAATTTTGTGTCGTAACTATGCTTGACAAAGAGGTTGACATAATACTCGGTCGACCTTGGTTCAAGGAATTAGGTACATTCATTCTAAACACACAAAACAAATTCTTGATTTTCCCTTACAAGGAGAAGATGGTCACATTCCAAGACATGACAACGAAATCAAAACTGAAATGCGTTCAACAAAAGACTTTAAGGATATTTCAAAACCGTGCTACAAGAGAATCAAGAAACAATATCAAAGAAACAAAAGGAGCTTGAAGAAGTCATATCCAATAAAAGTGAAGAAATTCATAGACTTAAAAACCACAACGAAAAATTAATTTCACAAGTCAATAAATCTAAAAGTCTGAGAAGTAGAGACTAAAACAAGAAAAAGAAAGTTTCGACCAGAAGTTCAACGAAAGTCTATCAGAGAAGGAAGAGGAAACTTTATGCTTGAAGAACTTTAATAAAAAATTATTAGAACAAATCAAAAGTATTAAAGATAAAGAGAAGGAAACTAATGACAAATTCGACGATTCAGAAAGTGACGAACTTTCACATCTAAAGAATCAGAACCAAGTCTTACTTACGCAAATAAAGAAGCTTAAAAGTGACAAGAAATCACTAAATGACAAATTAAAACAACTTCAAGAAGTAGTATTGAAGTCTCCAGACATTTTAGTCCAAGTTGAAGATAAAAAAACAGATACCGGTCCAGTCAAAATCGTAACTCAAGCAGAGGATAAAACTACTAAAGTGAAGGCATATGCAGAACTTGCAGTTCAAATGATGGACATTCCAAATGATGATTTAGTAGCCAACTTAACTACAACAGCGTCTGAAGGTAATCAGAAAACAACCACTAACATGATAAGGGAAAGTCCAACCAGAAGAACTATTTATCGACATTTGAATCACAAGAGCAGACTTTCCAATTAATCTACGTACCAGTATCACTCAGAACATAAACAACAAATTTGTCTTCCCAAGAATATTGAAGTTTGCAGAATCCAGTCCTACAATAACTATTCATCACAAATTTTCAGAGATTAGATGATTCCGCAGAAGATTAATCTAGGATGGTCTAATCCATTCTCGGTACAACAATTTTGTCTATCACTCAGAGCATCATATCATCTTGTATCAACGAAAATGAAAGTTCAGAGACGAGAAGATATTCTCAGTCAAAGCTTCTTGAAGATAGAGGGATTGTTATGAATAAATTCATATTAAAATAATAAATATAAATATAAATATAATAATAATAAACAATAAATAATTAACTAATGTTTAGTTAGTTAGTAATGAAGAGGCATGTCTTAAAGACATGACCATTCATGACAGGGCACCTGCCTAGGGTATATAAGCAGGCCCTCATTCTCATTTGTAATCATCTCATATCTTACATCAATTCAATATATAATATTCAATATACAGTTACATGTCTTACAATGGACATTTATGTCTTTGAAGTATTTTAAAGATTTCTGCTGCGTATACGACTTTTGGTCATTACACACAAATCGACCTTGGCCACAAAACCCCAGTTGCAAAATTTAAAAATAATTTTGCTTTTGTAGAAAGAAGAAACTTGTTGCAAACCCTAGCGATCTTGAATCTCTCTCTCAGAGTTATCTAAAAAGCTCCAATACCATGTTAAATCTTTGAATGCCAACCTAGATTTATTTTCTCACAACAACTATTTATTCCCAGCAATTTATTTAATTAACCAAATAAATTTTTCATTGTCGAAAAATAAAATCACTGGTATTTTAACTTCTAGACATTATATGCAGCAAAAAAATAATAATTAGGAAAGATCAATCACATATTGCAATAGATCAATACCTACAACAATTCTTTGCCATTCATTAATTTGGAAAATCAATGTTTTCAACCCACAAAGTATTACAAGGAAAAATACATTTACCAGAACCTATAACTTAGTTCCCCACTGGATGAATTCAGCCTCTTGGAAATTAACCTCTGAAGGAACTCAATCGGGAGAATTTTGGCCCAATAATTTACCAGTGAATCAGCGTCACGCCTTCCCTTCGAGTTACCACTGTGCCTCAGGAAATTTAGCCCTCACAAATCGGCTTCTCCAATCAAATCGACCTCCCTCTCTCTTCAACAACTCGGCCTTGCAAGCTCCAGTAATTCGGCCTCCTGGATACACCTTCAAATCCTTTTGTACTCTTCCTCCTCTACACTTCAGCCTATTGAGCCACTCACACTAGAGAAAATTGCTTTCTCTTTTTATGTCTCCTCTCTTGTTTCTTCAACTCTTCCTTAGGATTCTTTTTATAATCTTCATTAAACCCCTATGTTGCACGGGTTCCCGAACCCAAGGGTGGGGGTCTCGAACCCGTCCCGGGTTCTCATCCCTAAGTACTGAATTTGGGTACGGGTGCTTCTGAGAAGAACCCATAAGAACTAGGTTCTTCTATGAAGAACCGGGTTCTCCTTAAAAAAAAATTGGGTTCTTTTGTCTTGACGGGTACAGAGAACCCTGATGATGGGTACTTGGAATCCCAAAATCAGGTCCTTTGGGGTTCATTTTAGTTTTTATTTTTAAATTTCTATTTAATTTAATGTGCTTCCCCTAATATTCCAGGTAGCTAGTTCTTCATCTTGCAAGAGGAATTGGAGTACTTATGCCTTTATCCATTCAGTAAAATGAAATAGGTTGGGCTCAAAGAAGGCAGATAACTTAGTGTACATTCATAGCACATTTTGTCCCATATCTACAAAAGACTCTGGGTACAAGGAGAGTCCTTTCAAGAAATGGGACTAATACACAGATGATGCTATGCGTGTGGACGAGGAGATACAACCAGATGGCCTTATTGAGGTACCTCTAGTTGTTATGGATGAGCAAGAGCCTCAAGATGAGAGTGATTCCTACCTAGAGAGCATGCTAACTGAAGATCTGAGTGATGTTGATGACATGGCTTGAGGAAGCCACTATTCACTATCAACGATTTCTATTTTAGTATTTTAAAATTTCCTAGTTTCTGTTTGGAGATGCTTTAAGGCAAATTTTGAATGTAGTATGACAATGGACATATATCATGATTCTTATTAACATGTAAACTCCAATTTGCACTCGATATCAAACTAGAAATTTTGAAATTTCATTGTGAATGTTGAATATTCAATGATGTGCATGTTTAAATATTTAAAAGTTTAAATCATAAATATTTTAGTTTTCTTGTTTAAAGTTGAAAAATATACATGTTCATATATATTATAATTTATAAAATATAATATTTATATGTTATATATAGAAATTATAATATACCCCCGACAAACCCACGCACCTTGTTCCAAAAAATGGCGTACCATCCCCATCCCCGTACCCGTACCTGTCCCCAAACCCACATTTCCTGGCAACATAGTTAAACCCAGATCTCTAACACTAATCTCCTTCTAGAAGATCTTGGAGATCAATGGTTGAGATCATTTCTAAGTCACTTAGATAATTGAATTATATATACTTAGAAAATGACTTAATAGTTCACAATAATCAACTGATTTTAATTATTTTGTTTTTTCCAAAATTAGACTTAGGAAAGAAAACATAAATCACTTACTCCACCAAGCAAGCACCTAAAGAGGTAATAAATCATCCTCCACATGCGAAGACACCAAACTTATGCAAAAGACCTTTCTAAGCTACCATAAGCTTCAACAAATTGAGTGTGCATATAAATGTTGACAAGGATGTCCTTAACCATAACCTAATAATACAATAAATGATAACATTAATGACACAATAAGGACTGGCAGTATGTGAGGATTACACCATTCTCAACACTCCCCAATATATCACCCCTTACAAAAGCGGGAGATGAGAGCAAGGGTACTTTTAAATTTTGAGATAAAGTGAAGAACCAAACACAAGAAAAATGATTGATTAAGAAAGCATGTGCAATCTATCAATCTCAGACCCAAGAATGAAAAACATGTATTCATCCCATCAATAAATTTCAAGGAATAGCCCGATAAAGTGGTCAGTCGCATGCACTAGGAAATATCAGAAGGTTCCATTAACTATAGGAAACTTCCAAATGATGTTATTCATTTTATCCCTTGACAGATGGGGTTTCTTACAAAACCCAGGAATTATAGGGCTAAAAGAGGCTCTTGCTATACAAGCTAGAAGGAAAACATTAGAAACTTCAAGGCAAATGCCACCTGAACCTCAAACAGTCCACAAAGTGCATACAGTCTTGTTGAATAAACAAACATGATAAACAAGTATGAGGACACCGAGGAAAATAATCTACTGTCATTTTCCACATTTCAAAATAAGCATAACACATAAACACCTCCAAGATGTATTTCACCTCATCAAGGAATAAACTCCAAGAATAAAATTTTAGTTCTTCAATGCTGAAGCAAGTGAACAAGGTATGACTTCTTATGCACTTAACATTATTCATCAACTCCAATGAATGTCTAAGAGGTGTCACTGCAAATGCATAAACTTCCCCTCTGGATGGATATGTAAACTTTAAATACAATGCAAAAGGATTATCTCATCAGCATGTTAAATTGTTTATGACGTGAATTTGTTTTCCTCTAGAGCCCTTTCAAAGGACATTAACAATTTTTTTTTCTTCATGCAGTGGATGATAACAAGCAAGCAACACTAAAGTTGGGTACCCATCACAAAGAGCATCACAGTCCTCCTTTCTAATTGGGTCATAAAATATTTTAACAATGGATTTCTTGAAATAAGAATATATGGTTAACCGATTCTATTAGAAGTTGTTTCAGATCATCTGATGATCAGCAAGTGTTTGAACCAATGTTGCGAACACTGGCATCGGGATAAAATCAACAAAGGTTCGGAAAACCAAAAAATTGTAAAAATCGGGAAAATATTGGTAATAATTGGCAGACATCAGCAAAATTAAGATACCATCAAAATATCAGTAAAAATCAGCAAAAATTGGGCCTAGGCCAAACAATCATGATTTCAAGATAAAATCAGGATGTTATCGAGATGTTCGCAACACTGGTTTGAACAAATGGAAGCCGCAAGGGTATTTTAAAAGTTTCTTTTGGTAACCTCCCTAGTCAATGAATATGCAAGCATGGATTCTAATTTCCTTTCCATGTTTCCCTGCCCTCGGATGGATAAATTTTCTATAGAAAACATTAAATTTTGTATCCGAGCATTTCATATATAACAATTGCAAAAATATATAATGTGTCACAGCATACCTTTAGCAAGAAAGGTGCTCGGTTCAAATCAAGATTACTGCAGTTCACCTTATCTCCATCTGAAAGACTGGTGCTGCTACAGGCAGCTCCACTTACAGAAACAACAGCAACATTGATAGTAAAGGATAATAGAAGAGCCAAGCTGCACTCAATAATATTGTATCTGCATCCATCCTACAAAGAAAACAAGAAATAAGATTGTCCAGAAGTCAGAGAAACACAATCAAGATGTGTCATGACACTTCATGATTAAAATACTAGATGTGACGAACTTATTTTCAGAAACTTACTAGAATAATGTTAAAAGAGAATAATACCATACAAACAATGCCTGTTTCTACTGTTTATATATATATATATATATATATATATATTTGGCGCAAGTACCATTTGATGGGGAAACCTCAAATCATAAGCAAAATTTGTTCTTTACACCAGAAAACTTAATAGAAAAGAACAAGGATAATGGATAAATGTTCAAGGGCATAAACAAAACCAATAGAGCGATTCTGAATTTTTGTTAAAGTTTTACAAAATTTGGATCAACAAGAATGAAAGATTGCTAAAATCAGGTGAGATATTAATCAAATTTAATGGTGTACTCAAGGCTCTAGTTCCATACTATAAGTCTATATGTTGTACAAAACCAAAGTTCTTATATTCCCTCGTCCAGGATTTATGGAGAAGAATCTGTTTAAAAACTTTTTTGGAGAGAAGACTTACAATCTTTCCAGAGCTCCTTTGAATTTCTAATCACAAAAGCACTTTTATCATTTTATGACAGTAACCATTCTGCCACATTTATTAAGAAAGAAAATCTTTATCAATCTTCCTATCATTGCTATTAAATTGCATTCCCATTAATATTTTTAGTAGTAGCTAAAACTTTAACAAGAAAAAACAGAAAACCTCGTACCATTATACATTCTCAAAACAAACAGAAAAGAATAAAAGCCTATTTCATAAAAGTACTCTCACGCATCATTACTGCATGACTAATAGCCTAATCTATAGAATAGAAGAGAAATAAAGGTGAGGTGGCCCACATAGTGTCGACCACATTGCATTCTACTTGAGCTACTTACATACTTTTTCAAGGTGAGCTTAGCATGGGCTTTCTATTCTTTTTGAAAAATATGTCGTATGTTTACATAAAAAAATTATCAAAAACAGTACCAAAAGTGGAAGGGCATATACAATGAATATCATAATCTCCTCCTCAAAGCTAATAATACTGAAATAAGATCTCATCCCCTTAACCAAAAGCTGATGGGAGATCTCATCCTTCAACAAAGAATAGAAGGTGGACAGCAAAATGACGTCATGATCAAAAACAAACCTATGCCTGATTTTCCAGAGAATATATAAGGTCACAATCTGCAAGCAATTGCCATATCCCAGAGAATGTGACACAAACAAGAAAGCAGCAGTCTCCAAACAAAGCAAACCGTTAGTGGATCTTGCCTAAAGCAATGCCATGTAAACTAAGACTCCCAAAAAATATGCTTCACTATCACGGAGCGAAGGAAAACACAACAGATGCCATCAAAATGTCCACTCTCGACCAACCCAGCCTTGGATTGGATACCCTGAGAGATAACCAACCAAGCAAAATCTCAGCTTATAAGAATGCTAAACCAACCAGACACTATGGAACTTGTGCACCCACCAATCATCTAGATTCTTAGACATCTAACATGCATTAAGGACTAGGTGTAGCAGATGTCTCTAATGGAGCAGCAAATATAATGGTCAAAAGTCATATGGGAGTAGATGACCAAAGCTCCAACCCCAATCCCTCCAAAATGATTAAAACATCCCAATATTCATTTTAAGTAATTCATACTTTAGGATAAGGCCTTTTAACTCTATAATAGAAGATAGTCAAAGCCAACAAGACCATACTCTTGTGCAAGAAAATGTCACTCCTTCCAAGAGCGAGAGGCAAAATCCCATAGATCTGCCCAAAAGAAAATGCATTTCCTGCTCATTCAGCATGCTTGACAGCAAGGTTGCTGCACAAGACAAAAATCCTGTTCCTGCCAACTCCAAATAGATGAACAAGCTAAGCCCCAAGCTTCCCTACTACCATCCCAATGCCAACAAATCAAATTTGAAACTGCTTTCGAAGTTGACCATATATTCCTAAAAATGAGATAACCTGACACCTAAAATAAGTGGGGCATCAATATAATATCACATAAACAAAAGGCCCCTCTAACTCGTCTTGTAATTTGTGTGCTAAGCAGACATCACCCAATGTTGAAACAACACCTGCCAAGGTGTTGAGCCCTCAAAACACTGAACCACCCACTAGGCAACAAGAAAACTACCTTAAGTGGCGCCCACCTCAACCTTGGGCATGGTGCACACTGCAAACATCCCATGGAACCATTGGAAGACTACTCTCTTCACCATACTTGATCACAAATATGCCCTCAAAATTTTCTCAAGCCACCAAAAATCAGTCTTGTTTGTAAGCCAGAAATAAACTATACATGAGAGGCTTGAAGAATATGATCGACATCAGTGAACTTTCCTACAAAGGCAAGATCCCTATGGTGCCAAAAATGAAGCTTGCTCTAAAGCCCCTAGAGACATCAATCCCACATGAATATTGGAAATAGATAAACGCCAAAAGGAATATGGAAATACCAAACAATGACCCCAGGATAAATATAATACCATACTACATGAATCCAATCTGGTGGTGAGTTTAATCAAACTAACCATGTCAAGAATGAATCCCACTGAATAAAACTAATTCGCTACTAATGCACCACAGATCCAGAAACTGAGCAAATCCTCATAGCCAATGCTTTAGCCTTAATCTAATATGCAATTGTAAGCAAAGCAATAGGTCACCAACCTCCAAAAGAATCTCAAACTGAAATCTTAGGAATAAGTATTTTTTATTTTCCTTAACCCCAACAACCTGGTTAACTACTTCCTAGCTAATGCAGATCTATTGAATAAAATACACAACTGAGAAATTAACAAGTAAAACAAATACAACAGTAGAAGTAAATTAATCACCAATCTCAATCACCTGCACACAAGATTACTTCCCTTTAAATCTGTTGTGTCATTAAATAAGAAGTGACAGCATACAAGGGCTCCCTTCCTAGGATAATGGCCCTCTAAGGAAAAATATCTATACAACAAGAAACTGGAATTAATCTAGCTGATCAAACCCTTGATCTGTCCTTCGATCTGTTAGCTGATTTGAATCCTTCCCTTGTTGCCCCTTGCACTCTTCCTCGAACCCTACACACTTTAGTGGAACTCCTTCTCCACCCAACCAATAAGATCTAACTCTCACTAAGTCTTGTGCTCACGATGTGTCTTCCTTTTAGAAGTTTGAGTTAGTGATTGAATCCACAATGCTAATCTCCAAAGTGTTTGATGGTTCAGATCAGATCTCAAAATCACTTGAGATCAACGATTGAGATTCATCTAATCCACTAATGCATATAACCTTTGCATTTCATCAGAATAACTCATTTTATCTTATAAAATTCAATTACTTTAATTCAAGTAAATTGCTAAGGTTAAAGAGCCCTTTCCATGAGTTCCACACATCTAGACACTTACACTTGTGTGAAAGTACCTATCCAATGTACTACTACTACCATCAACATTAACTCTTGGTGAGGAAGGTACTTCCTGAAGCGCGACCTAGAGTTGCCTTTCCCTCCGATCTTGGCACAATGTCCCATGCATCGTCCTCCCCTATGGCTTTCCTCCAAGCCTCTTAGTTTTTTGCCTCTTCAACAATGCAACTCATTAGTGCCATATTGTTTGAAAACTTCTACAGAGGCCTGCTCTCCTTTAAAGTGTTTCTAGGAGCCTGCACATGCTTCTGACCAGTGTTGTGAACCAATGTTGTGAAAATCGCGATTAAATGAAAAAATCGCGATTTTTTCAGCTTGCCGATCAAATCGCGATTTTTATACGAAAAAATCGCCTACTTTTTTTTTTGCCGATTTTTACTGAAAAAATCGCGCTTTTTTCAAAAAATCGCTATTTTTTCCAAAAAATCGCGATTTTTACTGAAAAAATCGTGCGGGGTCGGGGCAGCACGATTTTATAATTTTTTTTTTGGTTTTTCAATTGCTCATTTGGACAGTGGCACGTGCGAAGGGATAAAGTCTGGGCCCTAGTATGGATATGCTATTCATGGTAATGTTAAATTCTTAAAGTAAAAATGACATTCTCTTTAATCTTAATTTTCATCCTTTTACTTAAATTTTTAACATTACCATGAAATGACTCAGGATGTTTGAGAGTGGTTCCAGCCTCATTGGATTTCATATGGAGAAAGTAGAATTTTAGATTTTATTTAAAATCCAGCAGACTTATCAGTTTCTCAGGATTTCAGCAATTCAGCAATTCTTTAGTACAACAGGGTGCCAAACTGGCTTACCCACAGAGAGAAATAATTCTCCAGCACTTCTCCCAATCCCAATGTTAGCCCGACTGACCTCTGTGTGGCTCTCCAACCCTCTGCGTCAGCCCCTGCTTGACGTCAGCCCTAGGCCTCTCTGATACCTCTGCGTCTACCCCTCTTGCCTCAACATTGATCTTCAGTGGCTGATCCCACCTCTCTACTTCGTACTTGCTACCTCCTACTCTCATAGATTTTCTCTTGTGCAAACCTCTGAAAATCTATGTGAGTCCCTTGACGTGGATGCCTCTGAATCATGGTCTTGATCCATAACTGATTTTTCCTTCCTATCTCTGGTTACTCACTTTGATACCATGTGAAAAATTCTATCACTACAACAACTGATTTACTTTTCCTAGTTATTCCACAATAAGTTATTCATGAAATTACTTCAATAAACATTAAAATAAATATTGTTGTAGATATCACACCGTCATACAGAAACAAACATATGCACAAGAATCAACACATTGACACAATTATTTTGGAAAACAGTCCCCGGAAAAACCCAATGTGGGAAAACTAGTGCAGCAAGGGAGATTTTTATTATTCAGCAATTCTTTAGTACAACAGGGTGCCAAACTGGCTTACCCACAGAGAGAAATAATTCTCCAGCACTTCTCCCAATCCCAATGTTAGCCCGACTGACCTCTGCGTGGCTCTCCAACCCTCTGCGTCAGCCCCTGCTTGACGTCAGCCCTAGGCCTCTCTGATACCTCTGCGTCTACCCCTCTTGCCTCAACATTGATCTTCAGTGGCTGATCCCACCTCTCTACTTCGTACTTGCTACCTCCTAACTGCTCACCAGACCACTGGTTCAATTTCTCAGCTAACCCTGCTCCAGAAATTGAACTGACTGGTCTCCCTCAGTGTGTTCTCCAAGTGACCCTCAAGCCTCCTCTTATACTTTTCTCGTTGACACATCAACGGTCGAGATTAAGAACCTAATCAACAGCTAAGATTAGATTTGGCTTGATCCATGACTTTTGGACCATTCTAACACAGTCTTATATTAATTCACATTAATATTTTATTTTACCTAAGTTTAGACTTAGGAACTCCATTAAAATATTAATTACTTTAATATCTCCCAAACTATTTAGAATCTGCTCAAACCCTTTTGGGATATTGGAGATCTCATGTGCCTTAGCCTCTCCCCCAATTTTCGAGGCTAGAGCACATCCGATGCTACCCCAAATCAACAAGCCACAGTTACAACGAGCCACAGAACCATAGTGAAATGTGAGCCATAGAGTATACAATATGAGCCACAATTAGAGCAAGCCACAGAACCATAGTGAAATGCAAGTCATAAATGGAGTGAGCCATAGAGTATTCCATACAAGCCAAAGTTAGAGGGAGTTGCAGGAATAAATTCGAGCCACAAATAATAAAAGTGAACCACTCAAATAATGTGAGCCACTGTGAAGAGAAGTGAGCTACAGAAATTATTGACTCAGAGTTTCGCACTCCATCAAGTAACCTCAGTTCTTTGCTAGGATGTGAAAGATCCAAATTTCCATTTGAGAGGAGGATCGATCCAATATTTATATACATTCAAGTGGTCCAAATAGATTCCTTCAAAGCTCAAGGTAACTTTAGAGTTTTGGAGGGAAATATTTTCAAATTCAAATTTGCTCATTTTAATATTTAAATATATTTTCCAAATGCTTGTCCAAATAATTTTATCACGCCAATCAATAAAAACAATATTTCTTTACCCAATTTCGAATTTTCTCTTTTGGGGCAAGATGGGCTTCATTTGGGGTCTTTAGGAAATTCATCCCATAGCTGCCCAAATTTCAACACTCCCTCTCAGCTAGGGAGGAATTTTCTCTTGCACCATGAGTCTCATCTCAAATGTACATGTTTGTTTTATCATGTCTAATCTCATCTAATCCCATCTCTTCTCATAGAAAATGAATAATCCACAACCAACAATAGGGGAAATTGATTTACCACAAGGGTAAAGATCCTCCCAATATGGAAAAAGTCGACCTCAGGGATAAATCGGCAAGGGTCCGGAAATTGAAAAAGTCGTTAAAGTCAAGAGGTTTTTGAAAAAATCGGCAAAAACTCAGCAAACTTAAAAAAAATACAAAAATATTCATTTTTTTAAATTAGCATATAAAGCATCCACAGCATCAAATAAATGCATTTCCACATAAATATGAAAACAAAGCTAATATATAATATGTGTAAGAAGTCTAGTGATACATCACATATCAAAATAGTGAATCAAGTCCTGAATCCTAAGTCTTGACTTAGTCTTAACTCTCAAGAATCAAAATATCAACAAAAAATATAATAAATGTATATCATGATTCATCATCATGAGTCATCTACATGTCATAAAGTAATCAGTCACTGAGATCCTTTGCCCCTTTTATGGGAAAAGGGAATGGCTTTGCCTTTTCCTTTAGAGGAAGAAGGCCCTGCCCCCAGGGCTACAAATGGACTTTGTCGTCCTCTAGAAGCAAAAAAAGGATGTGGCCTCTGTCCTGTGTTGTTGCCCATCCTAGATGGTGTCACCTCCTCCTCCTCCTCATCCTCCTCAGAGAGAAAATAAAATACATACCTGCCAACAGCAAATCGGCACCCTAAGTCTCTCATGTCGAGAAGTGGACAAATCTCCAAATCCACACCACAAAACTAGAAAATCTCCTCCTTTTGGGCAATGGAAAACACCTCCTCTCTCCACAGGGACAAATGGCAGAAAGAACAGTGAAAAATGAGTGAAATTTTCAGCCCTTTCCCTCACTTATGCGTAGCCTAGACGAGCTTCACGATTTTTTCAATAGACTCCCAGTAAAATCACGAGTTTTCAATAAAATCCCAATTTTTTCATTTTCCAAAAATTCGCCAAAAAATTGGCTGATAAAATCAGCGAGCTGAAAAGTCGGACTTTGGCGATTTTATCGTAACTTTTCCACACTGGATCCTCCAAACCCCACTAGTCTTCAAGTCAAACTCCATGACCTTCATCCTAGCTAAACCAGTGTTACAAGGACAAAGCCGGACCAGCCGATTTGAACCAGTCCGACCGATTTGAGGCAAAAGTCAGTTCGAACCGGTGACTTGAATCGTTTTTGTCTGGTTCGATAAAGTAAAGCCACATAGAACGCAGCGAGTGGGGTGTGAATTGTTTTTTTTATTTTAATGTTTGCCTTAGTTGGGCACTAGCCCATAATAGGTGCCTAATATTCAAGTATATGGCCCTATTATTGCTATGCATTTCATGGTAATGTTAAATTTCGTAAAGTAAAAGTGACATTCTCCTTTATCTTTCATTTTCATCCTTTTATTTTAATTTTTAACATTACCATGAAATGACTTAGGATGTTGAGAGTGGTTTTGACCTCATTGGATTTCATATGGAGAAAGTAGAATTTTAGATCTCACTCAAAATCCAACAAACTTAACAGTTTTCCAAGATTTCAAGATTGAGGTTGTTGCACACATTTTGTCAAAGTTCCAAAGAAGCAGATATGCCAAAAAAAATTTCAAAGGATCATATAATCAGTGATTAGTTTATTGAGTCTTTGTAAACCCATTTTGCAAATATATAATGTAAATGATGCTAGTAACACTGTATATGTATGTAACAACCTAGGTAAGCCTATTATTCTGGCAATTTTTTTATCCTAGGAGATTTTTCGTCTCATTGACTCATTTGTGTTTCTTAACACGAGTGGCCGGCAAAGTTTTTCCCTCCAACCTCAAACCAAAGCTAGGGCGAAATTCTTCGTCAAAGTCTTAGGTGAGTCCTAGTGTTTTAGTCAAGTCATATGTAAAAGTAGTTTGGGAATAATTTAAGCTAGTTGACTAAATTATTTTATTACAAATCACATCGTCTACAAGATCATATTGTATCACAAAATTGGGTATGTAATTTAAGAATCTATACCGAATGGGTGTTCCACCTTAGAGGGTTGAAAATGTAATTATCTTATGTAAAAAATATTTAGTGCGCGGTCCCTCATACTTGGACACCATGGCTAAAATATTAGAAGGTGGAAAAATTAGTAATCCCCACAAATGTCAATTAATTAAATTTTCTATCAAAAATAAATTAAAATCCTAAGTCAAAATTTTAATTAATTAAAGTAAAAATTAGAGTCTTAGAAAAAACAAAATTTTTAAGTGGAAAAATTCGAGAATATCAAAGAAATTAATTTTTGGAGGTCCCACACCAAGGAAATATTGGAAATTTCAAGAAAAAAATGGACCCTTGGACCTTGGTTGTTAAGTCAAAGTCAATTTTTTGAGGAAATTAGCTCAAAATAATTAATTTTGAGCTAATAAAAAATGAGTTAAATGAGAAATTCGAAAATTCCTCAAAAACAAATATTTTCAACAATGGAGATTAAAAGATGATCAAATATTCTTCGACGTCCAAGATTATTTTGATGAGGGTCAAGCCAAATAATTGTTATTTTTCCACTTGGGGGATTTATCTATAAATTAGGGGTCATTTGTGTCTCAAGCCATAGGATGTTTCGCAAAAAATTCTGCAAGAAAGTTGATGTAACGCTATTGTCCCGCTGGGAACGTTTATTGAATCATAATAAAGACTTTGGGGTGTAGTTCATGGTGTTTATTGTCTATTGATTTGTGGTATGTGTTGGGTACGGGCATTCCTATATTGTGTTTAAATTTTAATTAAATTGTTATTTCATTGTAGATGATAAGAACACTCTATTGATAAGTTTTGGGTTTATCTTAGATAATCCAATTCATTTTTGTTCTAACGGTTTATACGTGAAGAATTATATAGTGTTTGCAAGTTCCCCCATTCTTGGGCTCCATTTCACAAATTGTGGATGTAGGCTGACCTTGTTTGGACTTCAAATACTTTTATGGTTTATCTAACTTCGCTAAGCTTGTAGCTTGCAATTAATTTCCAAAATACACTTAGCCATTTATCAAAAATTCTTTAAAATTAAAATTATTTCTCAAAATTTCCTCTAAAAGCATTGTATATTTGTACATTTGTAAATTATTTTTTCTAACTGGGGTTTTGGGATTTTTTGTATATATTGGGGTTTTGGGTATTTGTAAATTCATTTGTGCAAGTGAAATCAAGTGATAAGAGTTGGATTAGAGCTATATCTCGGCCCTTGAGGGTACGATCTAGTCTCCAAAATTTTTGGAGGGCCAGCTATTGAAGAAAATTTGAAGCAAAATTCCAGATCTGAAGCAAATAATTTTTTAGAGCAAGGGTTTCAATTTTTTTTTGGCTTCCCGGACCTAGATCTGCCCTCTCCAAACCTCGTGTCAGCCTCCTCAACCCCTATATCTGCCTTTTGTGGCCCTAAATTACCCCCGGAAGCCATCCATAGCCAAGTCGCCAGCCCCAAAGGGTCTCCGCGTTCCTTATATCCCCTTGCGTCTGCGTTTATGGGCCTTTTAGGCCTGGCCATGAGGCCTAGGGACTTCAACCCCTCTCCTCTTCCCTTTTTCCCTTAGGTTGCAGCCTCTCGGCCCTCCCTTTAGCCAAGCAGCAACCTTCTAGGGCTTGTCGTGGGCCTCCTTAGGCCTTTCCCTTAAGCCGCTAGGCCTTTTGGGCCTTTTCCTTTGCCTCTTGCCCTTACCTTGGTCCTAATTTGCCCTCCTTGGTCCTAATTTGCCCTTTGCTCATCTCTAAATTTTTTGGATTGAATTCTTGGTGTGTTTTGCCAAGAAAATTGGCTCAAAATTTGTGTTTTCAGGTTAAAACAGTGCGAAACACGCATATGGATTTCCAATGAATGAATTGATGAGCAAAATGAAGCTCAATAATAATACAGAGATATTTACAGTAATAGAAACATCAAGTTTCTATTAAGAAATAGAAACAACCAGTTTCATCTAAGAAACTGCTAAAAAGATAAAAATAGCAACAGCTAATAAGAATGAGCATTAAACACTAAATAGTATTATTCTAATACCCTCCCTTAATGCTCAATCTATTTACAACACCAATAGACCCTCGAAATTTTACAAACTTATCAGGACCAAGAGGCTTGGTGAAGATGTCTACAGGCTGCTCCGTTGTGGGAACATATCGCAACTGAATGGATCCGTCTTCAACAAGTTGGCGAATGTAGTGGAAATGAGTTTCCACATGCTTTGTTCGTTCATGAAAGATTGGATTCTTGGCAAGTTTGAGCACTCCCTGATTATCACAAAACAAGGGAGTAGGACTTGTCTGGGAAACATGCATATCCGCAAGCATACTTCGAAGCCAAACTGCCTCACAAGATGCCTTAACTGCTCCCCAATACTCTGCTTCTGTTGAGGAGAGAGCCATTGCCTGCTGCTTCTTACTAGTCCAGGTGACAGCACCGGATCCTAGACTAAACACATACCCAGCTGTAGATTTACGGTCATCAACCGAACCGGCCCAGTCAGAATCTATGTAACCACTGAGTATAGGATAGGAAATCCGAGTGTATAGGAGTCCATAATCAGGAGTGCCATGCACATATCGTAGCACAAGCTTTGCTGCTATCCAATGATCAGCCTTAGGAGCTGACATGAAGTGGGAAATGTACCTCACTGCAAAACTGATGTCAGGTCTAGTGGCAGTAAGGTAGATGAGGTTGCCCACTAATTGCCTAAATAAAGTTTCATCCACAAGGGGGGAGGATGACTGAGCTGAAAGTTTGAGCCCTGGTTCCATAGGAATCATGGCCGGTTTGCAATCCTGCATTCTGAACCTGTCCACAAGATTTTTGGCATACTTGGACTGAGAGAGAAAGATGTTGTTCTCAGTCTGCCAGACTTCAACCCCCAAACAGTAATGAAGAAGTCCCAAGTCTGTCATATCAAAGGTGCCGCATAAGTCTTGTTTGATCCCATGGATCAAATGTTCAGAGCTGCCAATAATGATAAGGTCATCCACATAGACAACCACAAACAAAATATCATCACCAGTATGCTTAATATACAGGTTTGCATCAGATGGGCTCCACTGAAAGCCATGATGTGTCCGGTACTGATCAATTTTCATGTACCAAGCCCGAGGAGCTTGTTTCAATCCATAGAGTGCTTTAGGTAATCTACACACTTTCTGTTCTTGACCGGCAACCTTGAATCCTGGAGGCTGCGTCATGTAGACTTCTTCCTGTAAGTCACCATTTAGGAAAGCACTCTTTACATCCATCTGATGAACTTTCCAATTGAACTGAGCTTCTAGGGCAAGGACAAGCCGTATGGTACTCATCTTGGCTGTAGGAGCAAAAGTCTCCTCATAGTCGATGCCTTCCTTCTGTGAGAACCCTCGAGCCACAAGACGAGCTTTATACTTGTCTAGGGTTCCGTCAGCTTTGTATTTTACTTTATACACCCATTTGCAGCTGATAGGTTTTTTTCCTGCAGGAAGATCAGAAAGGGTCCACGTGTGATTCTTTTGAAGACTCTGGAATTCAGCTTCCATAGCCTATTCCCACTCAGATGTACCCTTAGCCTCTGAGTAGGTTTGAGGTTCAAAAACACTGTGTAGGTTAGCCATAAGAGCAAAATTTACTGTAGACTGTTGTTTGCTCTTATGTCTAGAAGTTCTACCTTCAAGGAGCTCATCATCCCGGAGATCACCAATGGTTTTAGCCCATCATTTAGGTCGAAGAGTAGAGGAACCAATATCAGGAGGAGATGGAGAAGGCTCAAGAACAATAGGGGCAGCAAGAGGAGGGTTATTTTCCGGAGGAAGCTCAGGCAGTGTATTATCAAACACTGATGCTGCATCATCCCTCCCATCAGGTGGACCTACCGGAAGAACACTGTGAGGCTGATCCTCAGAACACTGCTCAGAAGAAGAAGACTGAAAGAATCCTCTGTCTTCATCAAATACTACATCCTGACTGAAGCTAAGACGACCAGTGGCTATATCTATTAGTCTATAGGCCTTGTGATGATCACTGTACCCTGTCATCATGAGTTTCTGGCTTTTGGAATCCAACTTAGAGCGCTTAGTAGCTGGAATCCAAACATATGCAACTGAGCCAAATACTTTGAGGTGACTGATCTTAGGGTTACGACCAGACCAAACCTCTTCAAGAGTCTTCCCCTTAACAACCTGAGTGGGTGATCGGTTAAGAAGATAAACAGCAGTAACTACTGCTTCAGCCCAGAATTTGTTCGGAACACTCCTGTGTTGTAACATGGAACGAGCCATTTCAACAACCGTGCAGTTGCGGCATTCGACAACACTGTTCTGCTGAGGAGTGTAGGGTGTAGTTAACTAGCGTTTGATGCCATGAGTATCACAGAAGTTGGAAAAAGCAGAAGAACAAAATTCCCCCCGTTATTTGTCCTAAGAGTCATGATATTACAGCTAGACTCTTTTTCAACTAAGGTTTTAAACTTCTGAAATATACTAAATGCATCAGATTTATATTTTAGAAAATATACCCACATCTTTCTACTGAAATCATCTACAATAAGCAAAAAAATATTTGCAAGCAATAGAAGATGTATTCATAGGACCACAAATATTAGCATGAATTAACTGGAGTACCTTAGATGCGCGCCAAGATTCTCCATCCTTGAATGAAGACCGATGTTGCTTTCCAGCTTGACAGGCGTCGCATACGCCCAACTGCTGTGTCTGAATATCAGGTAATCCTGACACAAGTCCCTCCCGAGAGAGCTGAGAGAGATACTGCATGTTTAGATGCCCATATCGTTGATGCCAAAGAGTGCTGATGGGAGAGACACGCGCTGCTAGAGCCACTTCTGGAGAGTCACCGGTGT
>APFE030480776.1:92252-110948 GCA_000404065.3 Pinus taeda | reverse complement strand
GTATGTCATTTTATTGCTTTCAAGTTTGATAGTTTAGATTTTCCATTCATGCAAGTGTGTTCAACCGGTTGATTGTAGATTAGTTTTTCTTTACATGTTCTTGTATTTGCTTATTAGTTTTTACTCGAGCTTTCTAATGTAGTTTTTGCATCAAGTGGTGATCTGAGATTTTCTTCCTCTGTTGAACTTTAGCTTTTAAATTTCAGTTGTTATGCTTTGATTTTAGTGAGATTTGTTTGCTGGTATTAGCTAGTTTAGATATCAAGTTCTTCATGTTATTTGACGTTATCTCCGATGCCATGGCTTAACCCGAGAAGTTAATTGGCGAGCTATCGGATCATAAGTGAAGTAATTTGATTTTTCTTTCATTAGTCTCCAATTTTTGATTTTGAGTGTAGTGGTTTAGATTTTATTTCTGTAATTAGATGGACAACAGAGACAATAACTTCAGGATCAACACTTCATCTTTTTCTTGATTTAAGTAGCTGCATATATACACTTTTGTTCAAGTACTGATTTTATCAATAACATGTTTTGAGATCTTTTGAAGTGCTAAGTTTTGGAAGTTACCATAAGGGACATAAACCTTGTCTTGAAATCTACATCCATACCTGACCTTTAAAAGTATTCTTAAGACTTTAGAATAGGATTTCCATTTGCATTAAACACTTTAGGAAACCAACAAGAACAAAACCCCAAAAACAACATAAACTATAAAACAATGAAGTAAGAAAAAGGTTAACTAAGAACATATGGTGCACCACACTTCATCAGTTTACGATACCCGGATTGATAATTTATGTAGAGCAATTTAGGATACTAAATTGACTAGACATTTTAGCGCTGTTACCGGGGAAGTGTAATTAGGAGACCTTATTTCTTACGTCTAATAATAATAATAATAATAATTCTTGAGTATGCTCTCCTCCTGCACTTTGTGTGATCTGAAAGATCAGAAAAAGAATCGTTATGTTAAAAAAAAAAGGACAAAATAAACTTCATCATTTCATTTGATTCAAAAAAAAAAAAATGAAAAATTAAAAATAAAAATAAAAAAATTCAACTACTTTGATAGGTTCAGTTGTCCAAGATTGACTGGTTATGGTTTGTAGTGGTCCTCAAAACACTGTGTCATGTTTTAATGAGATTTTGCAACTTAGTTGCGGAATGCAGCCTGATTCCACAGCTAACTGTGAATTCCGCAGCTAATTCCAAGGTTTAGCAGGTTACAGGCATCCAATAAAGAAACCGACCACATGGGCATCTCCAACATTGTCTCGACATGGATCCTATCCTAGTCACCCAGCCCAGATTGATAAAAAATCAGCTTAAGGCCTCAGTCAAAGTCCTGTTTTTAGTATATTTTACTTGATGTCTTTGCTGCTTGAAATTGAAAATCATTAATCATTCTTATAAAATTTCACAATTTCAGAGAGAAAAAAAAGAAAGAAAGAAATAATCAATGGTTATCCCCAATTCCAGTCTCCACTGTGGCCTCAATAGAAAATCTACATTCCTGTTTGAAGCTTTGGCCTTGAAACAACCCTGCAAGAACATTAAAAAAAAAAAATTAATTGTGCAAATTCAACAGATTGAATTTCATAAGACTGTTGTGTTTATTAAGGAAAATAAGATGAGTCCAATTGAAAAAAAAAAAAAAAAAAACTCTTATGTGGCTTTCAAAATAATGTATGCAGCATCCAATTTATGTGGCAGAAATTTTTGAAACCTCCCAATGTCAATCCAAAAAAAAAAAATCTGCATAAGCATTGATCTGATGTTCTATGCATCTTTAGCCCTTTGTAAGCAATCCATTTGCATTCATCCAGACCATGTATCTTAGTCATATGGAAAGCTTTCAATGAATTACAAAAATTGTTGGGAAGATTGTTGCTGAGGTGATGACATCTTCACCACTTCTTGTTCGTGAATCCACCAACCTTAAGGATGCAGCTAGATTATGGCTAGAAAACAAATACCGGAGATTGCATATAGTGGATAATAGTGGGAAACTGGTTGGGTTACTTACAAGGGGGAATGTGATTAAAGTTGCACTGCAAATGAAACACGTTGTTTAGCACAAGGCTACAGGAATTTGATTATATGGAGATCTTAAAACATGAATTTAGAATGCATATCTCCTTACTGCATAGGTAAATAGCTAGCCTCAAGAGCCATGAAACAACAAATCAAACCCAAAAAGCCGAATGCAGCAATTCATAAAATGCAGAACAGTAAAAACAGTAATTTAGGAAAATGCAAAAAAAATGTCAAACTTTAACTACATGTTGTGGCCAAACGGAGACGAATTTGGGAAAAATAAAACATGGGTTTCTTCGGAAATAGGGTCAATTAGATAACCCAAAAATGGTTTTAAGAAATTCATAATGGTTTGGGAGAATTTCTCGGTTCTCTAAAGCCTCTTTTTGCATGCCACGTGAAGAAAAATGAGTTTGAATTAATGAACAGGCTGTGATTTAATTTGGCAAGGGAATTCTGATTTAGGAATCAATTGTGTGCTGGCATTTAAACTTACTCCACCACGTCTCCTGCCTTTAGTGCCTCCCATCTTTAATAAACTTGCACTTCACTCTCACACCTGTTTAGAGACGTATCCGAATTAAATATGACGCTTCTCCACTGCACCCATTTAACGACTATTCCTATGTTCTTTCATTCTTGTAGGTTACTTGGCATTTTACTCCCTAAAATAGTAGCGCAGGAGTTGGTACTCGTGGATCTTGTCTTCATTGACAAGTTTTGTGTACATGTTTGATTTTATTATGACATGCTTGGCAGTCTGACTATACTTTCAGCCAAAACTCTGCAATGAAACAATCTCTGTCAACCCGTAATCCCATGAAAAGCACTAATCAAGCTCATGACTATTTTCCACTTCATCTTTATCAAACTGTACTTACAGCTAGGTTGGATTATATGCTTTGGTTTCACCTCGCTGAGATTGATCCAATCGTTAAAGCTCCTGGGCAGCGAGTATTTGACATCATAATAAATGGCAAAAATATACATCATATATGTTTAAGTGGGGAGCTTTGCTGCTGTTTGGTGACAGTATACTGTAAGAAATTTGAATAAATAAACAATTAGTATACAGCTGAATCCAGTTTCTAGAATTCCTTTAATCAGTAGTCTTGACACTGTCTTTTAGTTGCGGAATGCAGCTCTGTTCCGCAGTTAACTGGCAATTCCGCAGCTATTTTCATACTTCTATAGGTTACAGGTGTCAAGAGATGAAACGAACCACATGGGTTTATGGGAAAATGTTAGTACATGGATGGTGTCCTATTCATTTGATCCAAGTCGATGAAAAAGACCCCGGTCAAAGGAAAGTCAAGGAGTGTGTTATCACCAAGTCGCCGCATGTCAAGAAAAAAAACAATTTGGAATCAATGAAATGAATAAGTTATTTACTCACTTTTTTGAAGGTATTGATTAATTTTAGACTGATGATGAAAAATGAATGGCTAACTTTTTATTCAAGATTTTTAACTATAGATATTGTGCACATTCCGCAGCTAAAGCCATTTCACAGCTGAAAAATCTCATTGTTCAAATCAGCCTAACTTTCTCATACGAAATCAGATTTTGATGATTCAAGTATCATTGAAAAGATCTCAACAAGATATACACAATGAGAAATCCATCATTAGAGTTTGAAATGATAAATAATTAAATAAATTGCTGAAAAGAAGCAACATTCAACTCGGGGCACTAATTCCAAAGCAGGTATAAATTCTTTTGATTTTTCCTTTGAGAACTTGTTTCATTAATACAAATTATTAGTTTTATCATAACTAGAGAGATTGATCACCTCTCTCCTATGATAACCTTACATTCTACTGCAGAAGAAGTATTAGTTTTTGTGCAGGTTCCAGGAGGAAGGACAAATGACTACAAGAGAATGGTGTCTCTCTAAGAGATCAATTTGTTTCATAAGAGGATGATAAGCAACAAAGAGGAAATAAGCTAATGCAAAATCATATCCAAACACTTGAAAAACTTTCAGATACTACTGTCTCCATCACATCCATACCTCATAATAAACCATTCACCCGATTTCACTTCATATTTTCCATTTACATTCACATACACTTCCCATCTCTTTTTGTCCATTCATAACCCACAAATAAAAGCAAGAGGCTCATTCACATGCTTATTGCCCATTGCCATTTCTACTCTCCATTTCCATCTCCCATTTTCATTTTCCCTTTCCTATCATTTGCATTCCTCAAATAAGCCCTGCTTCAATGCAAATTATTGAGTCCATAGTCCTTTGAGTCTAAGTTCCTTGTAAAGACACCTTGAGGCGTGCATGCCTTAATGGCAAGTTCTCATGCTGACAAACAATGAGAATACATTAATGTGCCTTGTTCATCAAATCTTCTAGGTGACTCGACATCGGCAAAACTATTTGTACCTAGCAAGATGTGTTTGAGCTTCTTGACTCTCATTGTCATCAATGGTGAGAGTTCTCGTGTTGACTAGTGGCATCCATTAATGGCCACTAAGTCAACAATGTCTTGCTATGTTCGACATCAAAACATATTTTCACCTAGTAGGAATTGTGCCAATGAGTTTTGAAGACATGAAGACTATTATTTTTAGCATTTTGGAGCAGATTCAACAAGTTTTAGTAGAGCAATGAAAAGTCATCTTAACTCTTTATCCATTACTCTTCTTGTTCAACCACTTGAAGAAGAATATGATCAGAATTTTGCAGCCACCACACATACAACTCATCCATTCCAAAGGGTAAGTTAAGGTACGTCATTTTCTAACTTTTGACCATAGAATTCCATAAAAAGCTAGAATTATAATTGTTGGAAAAAAATTTCTCTTCCTCATTTCATAAAATTGCTAATACCATCAAGTGGGGCAGGGGGAATACATTCATCTTCATATTTTTCCATGTTCATTCAGGAGCCCACATACTTCCAACATATATTAACTATTACATTGATATTATGAGCATACAATGGCTTTTCAAAAGTGCTTAAAGGATAAATTGGATACAAACAAAATCATGGTTGTCACACAAGAACCAACCATCATGCAATCCAATAAAGATATACTTTGCAACAATAATCAAAATATCATTATGCAAAGTTCAAAGATCAAAATAGAATGCAACAACAAAAAAATGGTTGTAACACAAGAACCAACCATGTTGTAATTCAAGTAAAACACTTTGTAGAAATATGAAGTTATCCAATGATATCATGCAAAGTTAAGCCAAAGCTAAAGGATCAAAAGAATTAATGTAATATATATTGCATGAGGACATGCAATAGCTTCAGTTGGGGGGTATGTTGGGTCTTGAAAATTTCATTAGTTTCCATTACACTTTCACTGTTATGTTCATTATATCACCTCCATTTCACTACTATGTCACTACATTCATCCCACTTTCATTATCATTGGGTCACATTTATGTTTTTCCAAACTTTATTAATTCGTAGTTTTTTTAAGTGAATTTGTGGTTAAAAATTAGAAAATAATGTGCATATGCTTATACATAACAAGTGGGTTGAGATTGTTGACATGTGTAGGTCAAAAGGAGGCTTCTAGAAGACCCTTATGTGACACTCTAAGGCCAAATTCGAATTTGAGTGGAAAGAATCATGGGATCATGAGGATATGTGTCACATCTCCTAATTGTATTGAAACTCTAAGAAGACATGTGTCTTATCAGTTCCTATTTTGATTAGGACTTTAGAGGTAGAGGGAGAGATTCATGGACTCTTATTAATGAGATGGCTTCTCATCTTTTTGTATAAATAGGAGATCTCTCTCCTTCATTTGTTAGCTTATCTTGGTTTTTTATTTCTTTAGCTTGGAGTTTGTAATTTTGAAGAATTTGAATAAAGCATTGATGTTGTCAACATGGAAGGAGATGTGAAGTAGATGTCATGGAGCATATTAGAATGTAAGGTATAGTAGATTTTGCCTTGTAGTTTTGCTTTGATTTCATTCAAGTATGTCATTTTATTGCGTTCAAGTTTGATAGTTTAGATTTTCCATTCATACAATTTTAATTCATGTAAGTGTGTTCAACTAGTTGATTTTAGATTAGTTTTTCTTTACATGTTCTTGTATTTGCTTATTAGTTTTTGCTCGAGCTTTCTAATGTAGTTTTTGCATCAAGTGGTGATCTGAGATTTGCTTCTTCTATTGAACTTTAGCTTTTAAATTTCATTTGTTATGCTTTGATTTTAGTGAGATTTCTTTGATGCTATTAGCTAGTTTAGATATCAAGCTCTTCATGTTATTTGACGTTATCTCCGGTGCCATGGCTTAACCCAAAAAGTTAATTGGCGAGCTATCAGATTATAAGTGTAGTAATTTGATTTTGCTTTCATTAATATGCAAGTAGGTAATTTAGATATCAAGTTCTTCATGTTATTTGACGTTATCTCTGGTGCCATGGCTTAACCCGAGAAGTTAATTGGTGAGCTATCGGATTATAAGTGAAGTAATTTGATTTTGCTTTCATTAATCTGCAAGTAGGTAATTTAGATATCAATTCTTCATGTTATTTGACGTTATCTCCGGTGCCATGGCTTAACCCGAGAAGTTAATTGGCGAGCTATCAAATTATAAGTGAAGTAATTTGATGTTGCTTTCATTAGTCTGCAATTTTTGGTTTTGAGTGCAATAGTTTAGGTTTTATTTCTGTAATTAGATGGACAACAGAGACAATAACTTCATGATCAGCACTTCATCTTTTGCTTGATTTAAGTAGCTGCATATTTACACTTTTTTTCAAGTACTGATTTTATCAATAACATGTTTTGATATCTTTTGAAGTGCTAAGTTTTGAAAGTTACCATAAGGGACATAAACCTTGTCTTGAAATCTACATCCATACAGGTTAACTAAGCACATATGATGCACCACACTTCATCAATTTACGATACCTGGATTGATAATTTATGTAGAACAATTTAAGATACTAAATTGACTAGACATGGACATCCTCACTTGGTCACTTTCCTTCTTGGGTTTGGAGAATCCATTTTACCTCTCATTTGATCATACCATTCTGTCATCGTGACCTTTGATCCTATGTTAATTCAAATGCTGCCAAATTATAGAGTCGTGTCTCTGATATGTTCAAGATAAGTCCTATTTGTAGTTCTTTACCTCCTATACACTGTCTAACTTTCTGCCATTGTCCTAGATCACACTTATCTACTCTACTACATCCTTTTTTTTCGTGTTGATGATGTGGGATTCATTATATCCATTCTTCAATGGATTAATTCCTCTCGACTTCAGCTCATTATCTGGGAAGATGATCTAGAAACTCCCTTGCAGTACCTTAGAGCTTGCATGCCTCAATGGCAAGTTCTTCACATTCGACGATAGGTTTACATCATTGACCTTCGATCGGATGATTTCACTTGTGTTCGACTTTAATTTCACTATTCACAATAGTGGATTGTACTGATTGTGCCTTGAGAGTCATTGTCATCATTGGTGGTTTCTCTCGTGCATGTTAACGATTTACATCATTGACCTGTAATTAGGTGGTTTTCTATCATGTTCAACTTCAACACATCTATTCACATGTTAGAATTCATGCATTGATCGGGTTGAGATGGATTGCAAGACCCTAAAGTTTGTATGATAAAATCTAGGTTACGTGGAGTTATGACTCATTCATGATTGCACACATTTTTCCTTTGGACAAATGGCTGCGATGATACCGTGGGTCCATATTCATGATCCTTTCTATTCGGATGGTTGCGACCATACCAAGGATCTTTGCACACGATCCCTTTTATATAGATGGTTGTGTCCATACCACAAATTCATGTATTATTAGATGCATATTCATGTATTGTTAAGCATGATCATTAGAGCTGTTAAATATGTATATGTTTTTTTTTGTAGGTCTCCTAACAACATTGTTATCATCCTTGCACTGACTTGTAAAACATCTCAGCCATCACTCCCTATTCTGCGTTCATGCTTTAGGGGGCATCTGTTACATAATATTTTATCATTTCTCTTGTTCACTTCTTGTACCATATCCCGAAGTGCAAAAACATTGACTACTGTGCAACATATCCATCATGATATATAGACCAACATCTCCCTGAAGAATCAAAGAAAAACTGCCTTGAATCCATTATGGAGATGGTTGCCTAAAAACCTAATTTTTGGCGTCAACGTGTTTTTCTCCACTACTACCTTTGCTGATGGTAGGTTGCTTAGTTATACACTCATGCTGAACCTCTTCTCGCAGGCTTTCCCAAATTGGAGGAGAAGATTTTCTCACTAGAACCTTCGGGAACAACGAGCTGGATATTGGTTGTTGTTGATATGGTCAAGCTCTCTCATTTGGGCCTCTTGATCTTATCATCATGGGATTTACCCTTGATATGTGGACCTTCCTCCGTCTTTTGTGGATCCCTAACTCCCTCTCCCTTCTTATAAATTCACTCCCTTCCATCCCCAAATGGTTGGTCATTGATTTTTGCATCCCTATGATGAGATTATGTTTACGTGTTACCCATTCTATCTTGGATAAGGATTTCTTGAAGAGTATTTTCTTGGACTTGGAAATCCACCAAAAGGAGGGTTCCAACATCAAGGCATAGGTGTATGCTTCCATTTTTAGTTTCTTAATATATACAACAGAGGTTCACTTTCCATAATTGTGTAAATATTTACGCTATTAGCTTAATGTTCCTTGATCTGTTAAGTAGCTTATGTTTGATATATGTTATACATGCTCTTGTATCTTTCATAGTACTTTGATATTCCTTGTAGGTATTCGAACGTGAAAAACAACTAAGGAGTGAGGCTTGTAGTGAAAGATTCAAAGCCATCTCTAAGGATCGAGCGATTAGCATCAGAACGAGGTGGGTTTCTCCTTCTTCTGGAATTTGTCAAGCATAAGCTAGGAGCGTGTGTATTAGATTGTTTGGGTTGTTGCTATACCCACTCATTTGGCTGGATGGATCACCTCTATCCGCAGACAACACTCCACGGCTCTAAATTTGTTTTTCTTAATGTCACGGGGTTGTGCTGCAAAAGGGCACAACTTCCTTGAACTATGGATTTACAACACTCAACATCGGTATTCAGGCATGGAAGTTAATAATACCCTAAGCGACCATAAATCCTTTCCATCGAGTATGGTTTAGGGGAAATGTCATGGTGCTTACGGTTAATTATTTCCTATGAATTTATAGTTTGAAGGCCCCAACTTTGCGAGGGATTTCCTACAAGTAATAATGAAACCCTTGTTACTTTCATCATGCTTTGTAATTTTTTATTTTTTTTGAGTTGATAAATACTTTTCATACTTGCTTTCATGTGCTTTGTCACAAGTTAATGATCAGAGGTTTGTGCAATGATCTCATGTTTCCGTAAGCCTCTTCATCTGTGGGATATTTAATTATTAAATCAGACCACTTCTGACTAGGGCTTCCTCTTTCTAGTTTGTGCCTGGGTACCATCCCTTGGTTTAATTGAGGGGTATAAGGAGTTTGACAGTTTACGGCTTCCAAACTGCACAATATGTTGATTTATTATGTTTAAATAATGTTCCAAAATCTTAGTTTGGAGGATTACGTTTTAGGAAGAAAATATTTCTAGCCTTTATAGTTTGCATACAAACATCCCTTTTTGTTGTTGTTACAGGGACAAATTTTGGGCTGATGGCTTGAGTCGGCTTGACCCATAAGCTAATCGGGTCTCCTCAGATTTCCTGGATGACCCCATTATTTCCCTTGCCTATTCAGTGTTAACAATCATTACACTTAGTGCTCATTCCAATAGAATTATTAGTAAGAGAACAATACTATTAATTTTTTGTTATAGCTCATGGAACCATGATCAAGTTTAGGGTTACACTTTTCTTTAATTTTTGTACAAACCCTAATTTCAGTTGGTGACCTTGTCAACCCTTTTTACTTCTACATGTAGTCCCTATCTTTTCTTCTTTACTATTTGACTCAAAATCATCTTTCTATACGAAGCAGAGTTAGCTATTCATAATGATAAAAATGTGTTTTGTTTAAATTCATGTTATTACACCAGTGAGGGCACCCAGACTTAGTTGAGTTTCCTCTTGCTCATGTTCCTAAAAGTTCTAGTCATGTGTTGCTTTAGGTTATGGTTTATCTTTGTTATTTGGTTACAATCACATATCGACTTTGTGCTTATGTTCATAATAATTCCATTTGCAAAATACAATACATCATTGATTCCAACAATTTCCACTGTCATAACTAAGATTAACATTTTTGCTATTGTTCTTTAAGAAAATTCATCTAGATGAAAAGAGTACATTTCTTTAATCTACACATAACTTCAACATACTTATCTAAACAATCAACTGTTGAAAATGCAACAAGAAAATCTAGTTTTGACTTTTCCTTGGTCAAACTAGATTAAAATTTGAATTTGAAGTTCAACGTAATACTTGGAGGTACTTCACTGAGGTGACATGGCTCTTGTCACTTATTTAACTCATTAAATTCGAGTTGGAGACACTTGAGTTCAATTCTACATGATTTACTACTAATTTGTAGCAATATATTTCAGTTAATTTGAGTTATTATCAGTTTAACTAGTTCTAACTGTCAGAAGAACTAGTGGAGGTCAAGTTGTGGGTGTGGAACTTCAACCACACTGAGTGATCAACCAATTAACTGATCAATCAACCCAAAATAATTGTTGCATGTAGAGAATTCGAGTTACCCAGTTGAGATTGGAGTTCAAGTGTAGTGTACTATCAATTGTAAACTAATCCAAGTTGTACAAGTGGTGCATGAAGTCAAAGGATTGGCCTACAGTAATTGCGCAATTCCTTGGTGTGAAATTCCGACTTTTAAATTCTATTACCATGGTAGAAAAAGATCTGAAATGATAGCAAACCTCTTTATCTATATCTATTCTGACTTTTAAATTCTATTACCTTGATTCAACAACCGAAAAATAAATATATAGATATCGATTCAACAATCAATCGAAAAATAGATATATAGGTAACCAGTTTTAGATAAAATAATATATATATATATATATAGGTAACCACTTTTGGATTAATGCAAATAATATAAATAAATATTATTTAGGAATAATTTTTGTTGGATTTAAAATCTCAAATAGATAAACGACCTGAATTAGATAGATATTAGATCGAAGATAATTAATATTAGTGTCATCGAGTAAGTTGGCCAGCCATTTAGAGATATAGATAAGCGTTTTATAGGGTTGAGAAATTCAAGCACTACCCGCCATTCGTGGCACGAGATACAAAAGCAACTTTGTATATTTATTTATAAACAAGTCGGGAAACAAATTTGTTGTTGGAGACTTTGCAATAGAGCCTCTCTCCGGACCTTGAAATCTCCACAGGCCGAATTCGAGTGAATCAATCACTAAGTCTTTATTTTGGAACGTGTTAATTTGCGAGGTCAAAACAAATTCATAAGGAAAATACATTTAATATTGCTACCTTATATGCTACATTTATATAATTTACATAATGCCATCTACAAAGCAATTATAAGATAAGTGAAGCAATATACAAAGTAATTATAACGAAATGAAATGATATTTTAAGCTTTACGAGATTAAAAATAGTTTATGAAACCATTAGTTCTCTATTTTTTGCTCTTTGCAATTCAGTGTTTTTCCGACTCAACCTTCCAACAATCCCTTCCCTAAAAAGACAATGCCAAAAAACTGATGGTAATATGTTCTCATAACTTTTTCTGATGTCTTTGAATGCATCACATTCCAAAATGAAATATTTTTCCGATTCATAAAATACGTGAAGCAATATACAAAACAATCATAAATATATTAGAATATTACACTTTTATTTAATAAATATATTATATTAAAGATTACATGATGTATATTAAAAATATTACACTTTATTTTAAATATTTAAATATTACATTATTTTAGTTACAATTTAAAATATTGAATTTAAAATATTAAAATTTTGTATTTTGAATATTTAGTGAAAATATTTTAGTTTAAATATTAAAAATTAATATTTTCTTAATTGGAATATTATAATTTAAAATATTTTGATTTAAGAATGAATATTATTTTTTAAAATATTTTGGTTTAAAGTATTAGAATATTATATTTTTTAGATAATATAATTAAAGTATTTTAATTAGAATACTAGTTTATTTGATTTTTAATTGTAGCTTGATAAATCTGAGTTAAATTAGATTTAAGTTAGTCATAATTATAATTATAAAAATGTTTCAACTTAATGGTTTATTTGTAAATGATTTAAACTAGTTATAATCATAATTTTTAATTATAAAAAATGTCACAATCATAATCACAATCATAATCATAATTGTTTGTAAATTATCTAGGTTAGCCATAATTTTTAATTATGAAAATGTCACCATCATAATCATAATCATAATAATTTAGCACAATAGCTTTATCCATGGTCACATTTGACTTTTATTTATATTATCACCACCACTTTGACAAAACAATAAACTATCCCTAAAATAAAGGAGTCGTCTAATGAGGCATTGTTCGAACGGCCAAAAGTGGCCGAGCAAAAAAATTTCAAAATATTTTGTAGAGGCAGTGTTTGAATCCAAAAAATCTTGTAGAGGCAGTGTTTGAATTGTGTTTTTGCTGGTGGAAATGGGTTTAACACCATTTCGCTGTCTGGGCAAAAAAATTTCAAAAAGTCCTGTAGAGGCAGTATTTGAATCGTGTTTTTGCTGGTGGAAATGGGTTTAACACCATAAAAAACGTCTAAGACACCTAAAATTTTGAAGTTTAACAACTATAACTTGGATTTACAAAAATCTTTGCCAGATTTTTAATTATAAAAATGTCACCATCATAATCATAATCATAATAATTCAGCACAATAGCTTGTCCATGGTCACATTTGACTATTATTTATATTATTACCACCACTTTGACAAAACAATAAACTATCCCTAAAATAAAGGAGACGCAGACGACCAAAAGTGGCCAGAATTTGGGAAAAAATTTTCAAAAAATCTTGTAGAGGCAGTGTTTGAATTCAAAAAATCTTGTAGAGGTAGAATTTGAATCGTGTTTTTGCTGGTGGAAATAGGTTTAACATCATCAAAAACGTCTAAGACACCTAAAATTTTGAAGTTTAACTATAACTTGGATTTACAAAACTCTTTGCCAAATTTTTTCTAAATATGAGCAAAATTTCGATGACTTTCCAGACCCTACTCCGCCTCATTCAACTACACGTAAAATAAAAACTTAAATAAACTTACAAAATCACGAACACTAAATGTGAAATAGAAAATAAACATAGATTGAGGAACTACAGTGTTCTTAAAGCCATCCACTAATTTATTTCCCATATTTATCTCGGAATCCTAAAACCAATGAAAAGAAAAGTTGAAGGAACATTATAAAAAGAAAATGAATAAAGGAACGAATCCATCTCTATCTTCCAGTGCAAGTCAGCCTTGTGGAATCCTAACGCCAATCACACGAAAAATTAAACAAACATTATTAAAGAGCAAAAACCTTAATGAAAAATATTCTTTTCTAAACAACTATAAGACACGTGTCAAGCTGTTAACGATGAAGTCAGAATTATCAACGTTGTGAGCCAACGAAGTGTTTTTCTTGGCCCGTAAAGGAGAACGACCACTACCGGATTAGAGGCCAGCGAGTCATCCGCTCATGATCAAGTCACGTCATGTACCTGTCTTTAAAGAAAGCATAGACGTAAACTCAAATTCCGAATTTAGCTGTGGTTTGGAATTTCCGAGGTCGTGGGTGACGTGAAGTCTGTGCAATTCAGTTGAGTCAATTCCATTACGCCTGCCATGTGGCTACCTGCTGTGCAGAAACGGTCGAAAATTTAAGGGAGATGTATTTATTACTAGCAATTGTCCCAAAAGGTATAAAGAGAGGCTGATAGGATTATTTAATTGGAAATTTTGAATTTTTCTAGAATAGTTAATTGGTTTGTGGAAAACTTTGTTTTCTTGGACTAGAAAAGTTAATTGGTTTGTGGAAAACCTTGTTTTCTTGCACTGGATCATTGTGCAATTACTTTTCTTTAGATGTTTTGTTTATATCTATGTTACAAGGAACACATTGAATGTCTTATTTCATTTCTGCTATCCTTACTAATATCTTTTCAATTTGATGAAATATTCCATTATCCTTTGGTGAAAGTCCTCACCTGCATATTAGTGTACATCCTGGTAAGTTCAAAGCTCGAAAGGCAACCAAAAAAGTCAATCATAACCACCGTGCACGTATTCAAATTCACATTGTAAAACTGTGCACGTATTCAAATTCATAATGTAAAACTGCCAGACAGAGTTCAGACAGAGTACCTTCAAGATGGGTATCACCGTTTGTAGCCAAAACCTCAAAAGCTCTGTTGTCAATAGTCAGAACACTGACATCAAACGTGCCACCGCCAAGATAAAAAACAACAATATTTTCCTCTCCACCCTTCTTGTCCAAGCCATAAGCTATTGCTAAGGAAAAATATTTATAAAGCTAATAGTAAAACTGTACTTGCAGAGTGATAGTTCTACGTGATACAGAATGAAAGTTCTACATCATAAAAATTATGAAAGGCAAACCAAACTGCAAAAGGCCTGAGACCCGGTACTCTGAAAACCAACCAGATCAATACAACCTGAGACCAAGTACTCTCAATACCAACCAGATCGATACAACCTTTTGTATGAGCTAAATATCCATATATAAGCAATGAAACAATAAAGCAAGAACTGTCCGACAAGGCTGCAATTTTTCTTATAAAAATATCTCCCACTGCAACGAGTTCATAACAGAAATTTAATGGGACTCCCCTGCACTAATAAATTGAGAGGTATGTGGTAAAAACGATACCCCTCATGATTTTTAATTTTTAATTATTAAACATATACAATACAATTAAATCTGGTACAACCTGCCCCATACAATGAAACTCTCTTCAACTAAAATTGATATGCTGTCCATCAAATTTCTACAGTCTACAGACAAGTGAACCTTTCACAAAATTCTGCAGTTGCATTCACAAGTACACCCTCTAGTTATCCACAGAAATTTCCTAGCTCCTGAGCTCTGGGTAGTTACTATATTCATGGATAATATTTAGCTTCAGAATAAGTGGCAGGACATACCTGAGTTTAATCTGGCCTCAATCATTTGGGATATCTAATTTCTTTTCTAGTTTATAACAAGGGAAACCTCAACACCTGCCATACCAGACAAGTAGTAGCCAAAAACAGTAGTCGGAGTTGCTAGAATGCCTTAGTGTTCCATTTAAAGAATTAAAGGCTCAGTGAAGGCATTCGAGGTCGTTGGTGTATGTGGGTTGGTCGATGTATGTATACAAATTAATCCCAATTCAACAAGTCCATTTTAACAAGTCGGTGTGCTATGCAAAAACACTGAAACCCAATAAAGAAATCCACAGAAGACCAAGCTAAATCACCACAATGAAATGTTAAAACTTCAAGCCTAGAAAAATACCAGAGTACTTTATTCAAATTCATAGCACCAGTATGCCTGATTCTATATATAAACCTAGCCCAGAGGAACAGAGTCGTCCATAGTCTCAAGTAGTAGAAGAAACTGCAAATTTGCCAAACCTAGAATCTCCCTACAAAACTCTTATTCCTAAACAGAAAACCAGACTTAACCAAAATCTACACAAAAAATGTTAACCAAACACATTCAAATGTGTGAGCATGTAAAATCAACACAACAACTAAGGTGAAAATTTTGCAAAACAGCCAAATCAAAACGTTGATAGTCATCATACACCCATACGGTAACGAATACAAGTGAATAACAACTCATTCCAGAAATCTTCAATCTAGAGCAACCCAACAAGTAAATTTTTGTTTCCATCACAACCCAATACAGGAATAAACATAATTTTGTGATTTTTTTCTTTCACGTTTTACTGAAATAAGTTCAAATCAATGTTTGCGATGACCAAGAAAGCTCAAGCCAGACTTGGAGTGCAAGCCAAGGAAGAGGCAAGGGAAGAGGAATGATGTGGCGTGGGACAATGTCAAGGGGTAGCCGGGGAATGGCAGGATCAAAGGCCTTGGGCTTTCATCCAGGTATGGTTTCTGGTGATACTTATGGCTTTGACAGGATTGGAATGGGCCCTGTGGATGGGTTTGCAATGCCAGATATGTTTACTGCTCCAGCGAGTCAAGGCAGAGGATTTCCTCCTTATGGCCAACCAGGTCCTAGATTTGGCCCAGCTTCAGGGATCAATAAGAATTATCAATTCCCTAAACCCTTGGAAAGCAAAGTGACACACAGAAGCTCGTTCCATGTATCAAGGACGCCTGGTAAACACCAACGGCTACAATCTGCAAACTGCTCAGGATGCTGCTTCTCATCACTAGTAACGGTACTACTGTAAATTGAATGGTGACCATCTTTGCGAAATTGGGATAGTCCTGTGATATCCAGCAGAGTAACAGGAAAAATCATGGTCCCTATAACTTCCTTCACTATGGGCACCTGAGGAATCACTGGAGGCGAGTATCCTTCAAATTGCACTGGTTCAGTCTGACCATAGCATTTCTGCCCGTTCTTCTGATTCCAATAAATTGGGCTACACATTTACATCAATTTTATGAGGAAAACCATTTCGTATACCTAAAATAAGAGCCATAGCTATTTGAATGGATTTCATGAATATCTTGGAATTTGATCTATCATAAGAACAGTTATATTTTTTTAAAGCTTAAACTTCCAATTCCAAAATATTCATGAAAACTGCAATCCACATCAAAAATGCCCTATAATATATACAATGTGTGTTTGTATAAAGATTTACCTGTAATGTGTAGGGAACGAGGTGCTAAAGAAGGCAAGTGATTTTTTGGGATCGATATTTGCAGGTATCCAGTTTGCCCACGTCGTCAATGCCCTCTTGTAAGCCACACACAGATCCATGTTTGTGTAAAGCTGATTGTTAGCCATGATTAGGATTAGGCATGCTATTAAAAGAATGGATTGAACCAGTAAATTTAAAGGTTAAATGCTTACCTAAGAACTGTATAAACTGGAAAACTTGAAGGACAATGTGTATATCCTACTAAATAAGGGAAAACTGAACTTTCGAGAGGAATTCTTCCTCTACGGTTACCATAGGTAAACCCTCCAGAGATAGAGAAAACCCAAATAGATATAGGAGTTATCATGACTTTCCGAAGAACTTCTCAGCCAATGAAATCAAAATCTGAGTGAAACTATAACCAAAATCACTGAATACTATCAAAGATTAAACATATGAGTACACTCATCCCGATCTTTTACTATTAGAAAAGGAAAAGATTACAGTGGAAAATACTGGGTTCGTGAGCCGACCCTCTTTCCGCTAATTCATTTAAACAAAAAAGAGAACGGTCTCGACTGCAAGCCAAACTTATCTAATGTAAAAAGATCAAACCAAAAACTACAAAACCCTGTAAACAAGATAATTGCCGTAAAGAAAATTCACCCAAGCAGAAGTGCATAATAATGAATTAAAAGACTAAGGAACGATGTTGAACAGTAAAGGTCGAAACTTTCATTCAATAACGGTTTGATAGAAAAAACGCTCTAAATTTTTGAGGAATATGCATAAAACTTAACAACAGAAACAGAGCAAGAATACCCTCCTCCTGCGATAAACGCTAGGTAAACATCCTTCACATCCAGTATTATTCATAAGGCAGAAATTCATTAAATTCCAAAAGATAATGTCCAGACAAGTCCTTCAAATCTAGGAAGAGATTTCATATGAGTGAATATTGTCCTCAAAAGAGGAATAAATGTTGTCATAACCAATTAGATTTTTTTTTCCAAATAAATCCTTGCACCAGAAATTGACCAAAACTAACATGAAGGCTCTAGACAGGAGCTAAACTAAGTAAATTAGTGCAATAAGAGAGAGTACGACTCTCTATCGCATACGACTCAGTGAGACCCAAAACCCACAACCTAGAATCTCTGAAATCAGTATCCATGTTTCTTGGAGGCTAAAGTAGGGGCGCGTCTGCAACCCTGGAACCAGCTACCGGAAGGGAACCTCGTCGTCGAATGACCATTATCGAGCATCATGAAGTCTCCCTTGGAACCTTGTAATTACTGGAAAACAATTAGAAGGGAGGTCGAGTAATTTGTAAGCTTTGAAAACAAAATAAAAGAAGGAAAAACAGAAATACCCTATACCTGGTTTGGGGTTGCACCCACGATGTTGTGTCTCCACAGCAGAACCGATGAAACCCTCCTTCGGGTTGTGCCCACGATGCGGTGACTCCATAGCAGAACAGATGAAACCCTTCTTCGCAAAGATTCGAGACCGCCATCATTATGGAGAAAGGCGTTGGCATAACAGTTTTCCGTTGAGGTTTGGCGAGATCCGGGCAATAGAACTCGCGCCAGCTGCAAAGATTCTCGGTTGAGACCATGACAAGTAATTGAAGGAGACGTTGAATGCCCGCTGAAAAATATTAAAAAGAGGCCTAACACGAAAACTGTTTGCCCGTTGAATGTGGACGACACGTGTCAACCGTAGAGACAAAAGGACGACGAAACTCTCTTTCAAAGGAAGGCCTATCGACCTAATTAAGGTAGTATATAATATATTTAATTATATTAGATTTAATTATTTATTATATGTTTTTTTCATTT
>APFE030480776.1:77341-91709 GCA_000404065.3 Pinus taeda | reverse complement strand
AAAATAAAATATTTCCCCCGATCGCCGTGCGGCTGGACGGTATTTCCATTATGAAAGATTAATAAAGATGGCCTTGGGGTACAAACCCACCATCGTCCACATGCTTGGGGCATTTGGTGCGGTGGCTCTGTGCATGCACAGTGTTAATACTCCAGTAGGAGGTGGCAATGGTATTGAGTTTTGGTTCTTGCATTTGGTTAGGCACTCTGAGAGAGAAGTTGGTAAGTGTCATGTTACAGATAAAGGAGTGTGGAAGGGTGGTGTTGAGCTCAGTGGAATGACGTGAATTTAGGCGAGGTGGCGAGATATTCTTCTCCCTGCAAGGGTAAACATAGTATGTGATTCATTATTCCTTTCACTCCTCCATCCAATGACTTATATGCTTAACGAATTTGGGAATGTATGGTTTTGAATTGATGGGGTTTGTGAGAAAGAGAGGCTCCATGCATCTACATGCGTGGGTTTGCCTACTGCAACAAGTCCATCTGCCCGGCATGGTCTCTGTCTCTATTTTGTTTAGGATTATTTTATCCAAGATGAGTTTATTTGGGGTTTCTGTCTCTACGGTCAGTCCCTGGGACCTCCTGTTGGCTTGGTTTGACATTGCTAGGACTAGGGGATGGGTAGTTTACAATTTTTTTCCTAGGTTTTGTCTTTCCAAATTTTCTGGGGATGGGTTGGGGCTTTTTCTCTGTTTGTTCTGGAGTCGGATTGTTCCATGACCTCTGCCCCTATGGGAGTCTTCTTGGATGTATATCTATGGCTCTGCGATGGATCAGGTATCGGGTTTGTTCTTATGGTAAAAGCTCTGGTGTTTTCTCCATACCTTTGTCTGACTGTTATGTTAACGGGCTCTGGGTTGTGGCAGTGGTATCTTTGTTTGGATCGATTGGTAAGGAAGGTGTTTAATGGAAGAAAAGGGAGGAAGTCCCTCAGACTCTTTATTGGAAATTACCGTTTCATGCTTCTCCCTTGGTAGATGTGTGAGGCGGTAGTGGCACCTAGAAGTTGGAGGCTTCTAGGCCTGGGCTACCACCTATACAAGAAACTCGACTGACCATTTCCTCCACTAAACATTGTAAGCATGCAACAATGGCTTGAATGGCGATTGTAAAGGCTCAAAGCCCAGCCTTGAGGGGCTAAGGTAGAAGAACTGAGGGGATCGTGACAATAGGGCAACCCAATCCTCGAGGGCAAATCGAGGGGTCATAAACTAGTTGCCAGCATCATCAATGATGCGGTTACAACTTACCACGAAGGCACGAGTGAGGAAATCCGACAGCTAATCGAGGAATGGGAAGTAGACTTGAACTGTCAGGCTAGCTCAATGGAAATTGAGGTGGAGGATTGGCGGGCTATGGTGTCGGATTTATGGCACACCCGTGGTCGCATCACCCAGTTCAAACAAACCTTGTTCTTGTACTGGTCCATGAAGAGCATCTTGGGAAAGGCTCTAGAGCAGGGCTCTGTGGGCATGACTGCAACGGTATAGGACTTTCCCAACTATAAAAAAGAATTTCAGAAGCTCTAGTTTCATATGCAAAAGCAGGATGGACGCCTTTGACAAATAGAAGAACACATCCCTTGCATTCTCTCATAGGCAGAGCTCCCGGGCTCCAATTCTAAGGACCCGGCTCCAGTGGAGTATGCATCTATTGAGGGAGTAGAGTAGTCTGCTAGTTGCTTTTTCAGTTTTCTTTTTCTTCTTGTATGTGAGAAGCTTTTAATTTTAAAAATAGTGATCATTTTGTTTTTAAGCATGTATTATTTAGGCAAGGCAAAGACATTCAAACTTATCTAACTTGGTTAGACAAACTTGGTTATTTAGGATGGCATATCACACTATTAGGTTTGAATCCACCTAACTATCTGTTATGTGAATGTAACTTGCTTTTATATTAATGAAAATGGAAAGACCTACCAAACTTACAAAAAAAAATTATAAAAATATTTTTATTTTGAAATGAGTTATGGTTTTCGGACAAATGTTATTGATAAGCCACAATACTAGTTCATTGTATTGAAACAAAATCTGTTTACAATTTAATAATATTCAAGGTAAAATGGTGGTGAATATTTTTATATTGTAAACTTATTGTAAGTATTAAGTTTTAATTGCCCACATGGAGTATAATAGACCATGATTGGTGCCCTGTTAAGTCACAAGTTTGAAAGTCTGTGGGCCAAAATCCAATCATGTTAAGGGATGGTGTGACCTAGGCTAACTGCAATCTCGGGTAATTTTGATGGATTAGATGCCCCTTGATCATGGTTTCTCAAGCTAGACCACTTGACAAACAAACAAAAATAACTTTTAATTTAAATAAATGTTATAAAATAAAATTAAAATAAAGAAAAATTCTAAATATTTTGATTTTGAAGGTGAGTGGTGAGTGTTTGGGCATGTGGTATAATATACTAATGTATTGGTCCATGGGTATGTTGATAAAGCCTATAGAAATAATAATACTCCATGTGGTAAATGGGATGAATATCCATGTTAAAAAATCTTGTTTAGTGTAAGTTGTGAGTTTTTGTGGTGTTCGTTAGGAGTATGTAATTTAAATATGGTTTGGAACATTGGAGAAGAGTATGTAAAATAATCTTATGGATATACTATTATTTATATATTATATTTTAATGTGATATGTATATTATGATTTTCTTTTATCTAAATTTTTTTTGGTAATTTTATTAATAAAAACAAACTTACAATATAACATCAAACAACAGCAATAATAAAAAATATTTTTACTCACACATTTTATTAGAGATACCATATTCGGTGCATTTAGAATGGCTTACGTGTCCTTGTTACCATTGTACTTAATTACGTTACTTGTTATTTAATGTGTTATGGCATTCAATTAAACCTAATGTTTAGACACATTGGAAGTTTCCCCTCGTTAACACACATCATTATACGCTACAAGGTACCCAGGGACATAATCTTATACTCTTTATAGTTTTATAACGATGTGTGGTCTTCGATATGGAATTAATTGTATGATTATGGTGCTATGACTAAAAATAATGTCAAGGTTTATCCATCGGATTCCACTGAAGCCATTAAACAATCTCGAATATGATGATTTTACAACTGGTGTCGATCTAACCGTTGATCCACTAGGGTTTGGATTCGACAATCCAACTATTCTTTCATGGAATGTGGGTAATTGCCTAGTTTTTATCTGTCATTTTTCTTGTCATTCTTTCTTCTTCGTTTGGTTGAAGCCGCTCTGCACTAATCTCAACTTGGAGGAATGGTTTTCTACCAAATTTCTTCAAGGTAAGCTTTGTTTGGCTTGATAGGCTTGACTCTCTTTTTAATAAATTCCTGTATTACTCCATGTTACACAGTGTTTTGTCATATCTCATGTTCATTTCCCGTACCATATCCCGAAGTTCCAAGACATTGACTATTGTGCAACATATCCATCATGATATACATACCAAAACCTCCCTGAAGAATCGAAGGAAAATTGCCCTGAATCCATTCTGGAGAAGGTTGCCTAAAAACCTATTTTTTGGCATCAACACGTTTTGCTCCACTACCTACTTATGCTAATGGCATGTTGCTCAGTTATACACTCTCACTGCCAGCAGGTTTTCATAGGAAAACCCGAGCTAAACTTCTTCTAGCAGGCTTTCTCAAACTGGAGGAGAAGCTTCGCTCACTAGAGCTTTCGGGAACAACGAGCTGGATATTGGTTGTTGTTGATATGGTCAAGCTCTCTCATTTGGGCTTCTTGATCTTATCATCATGGGCTTTCCCCTTGAGATGTGGGCCTTCCTCCCTCTTTTGTGGATCCTATTAGTGTCCAATAGTCACAGTGATCAAATGTACTCTTTTCATGTTGTTGATAGAGTCTTAGGTCAAATTATTATATTTTCAAATAAAATTTGACATCTCTCTGGGTTGTCAAATGGTCCTAAGTCATCATCTAGGTGTCATTTCTACTCCCTCCACTTATTCATAGTCACAAATAACCATCATGATGATGTCATGATTTCCTGTCATAAGTCATCAAATGAGTTAGTTGGCCATCATACTAGTCATAAAATCATAAAATGCATACTTTGAGAGTTAAAATTCTAAGTCATGGTTAATGATATGCATTTGATGGCCATCATTATCTCAGTCATCAATATCAAATTAGAGAGTCATGTCATCCATTATGGTCACCAGCATGGGAGTTAGCAATTAGGGAATAAAGTTTTTCAAAAAGAATCAAAGTACATCTACATCACATGGAGATGTAACATTTCCTATTGAAGCAAACCTAATGAAGCAGAGTAAATCACAAGAGGACCTTCCATCATCCAGCAAGGCATATTTTTTGGCAACAAAGGATAAAAGTAAAGAATTCATTGATGTGGAGCACTTGGAAGACAAGGAAATTCAGTTACAGCCTAGGAAACCCAAAACCAGAACAATGGTAAGGAAGGAAAAGCATGTCAAAGAGCCATCTCCTCCTCAAGCCCAAACACCATAAATGACACCGTAGCTACTGAGTTTGAAAAGGACAAGGAATACTGGCTTGAGAGGGTAAATGAAAACTTGGAGAAACTGTTGAAAAAGGCAAGCAGGGATACCACCATGCAAAGAAATATGGCAAGGGACTACTATGCAAGAAACATGGTTTGCAAAGTTAGGGTTAAAAATATGAAGAAGAAACTCAAAAGAACCCTAAGGAAGCTCAAGAAGAGGGACAAACTTGACCTATTATCTGATGCATCATTGGTGGTCTGAAGGAAGGGATAGAGCAAATAAAAGGAGACAAAATTTTGAAATTTTGAAGTCTTTGTGCACACGAAAAAAGTATCCTATGGAAACGCAACAACTATTTGCTGCACCAACTTCAAGCTTGGAGTTTGAACAAATGGGAAAGTATTTTTTAAACTAGAGGAATTTTCTGTTCATAACATACTCAGAAACAATAACCACTCTCCGTTTTGTAATATACTTTATGATTTGGGAGATATGCCCAAAATGCAAGTTTTTAGAGGAGAGTCACTGCGCTTTTCACTCTGTTTTTATCATCCTTTTCAAAAATTATTTATGAACAAATGGAGATGAAATTTGAAATAGTGGAAGAGGGTTTTGTCAAGAATGAACTAAATAACAAAAACCTCTCTTCGTTTCTTCACAATAGTAATGGTTTGGGAAATATGAAATGATCTTTGGGGCTTATTTTCAAAAAATCAAATTCTACATTTGTTTTCTTATTTTAGCCATATTTTCTGGGCGCACATTTCTAATAGCTGGAAGGGAATTTTGAGAAACCCGAGGAAATTTTTGTCAAGAACGGGCCAAGTAACAAAAACCTTCTTCAGGTTTTTCATAGTTGTTATTGTTAAAGAGATATCAGTTCGTCTTTGACCCCAAGTTTTCGCTGCGTTTTTGGACACTTTGTTTTGGAATCAGTTTTGAGCAGGCTTAAATGATGATTTTGCTTGGTTTAAAGGTTCCAGTGTATAGTAGACATTATAATATTTCATCATAAGCCTTCAAAAAATCTTAGAACCTCTTATAAGTCATCTAAATATCAAGCTAAATTTGTTGCACTTCTGCTGAGGAGTTGTTGTGTTTTTGGGTTATTTGTTGTGTTTATGTGCCTTAAAATTTTTCATTGTATTGTAAAAGTTAAATGTCAGATAGGTTGATAGTTGTTACCTAAATTTACCTAAGGTAAATGAGTTTGTTAGGGGTTACTAGAGTAAAGAATATTGTAATTAATGTTTTGGGAGATAATCTCAATCAGTTAGCTAAAAAAGGGAAAGTTGTTTTTGATTCCCCTAGGATTTGGCAGTGATATGATAGGTTCATGAATCAGTTCCTATAGAGCAAGATTTGACCCCTTAGAGGGGAAATCTTATTTTTCATCTATATGTATTCATAATCAAGCAAAGGAGAGGGTTGGATATTGGAAGCTCATACTTTTGAATTAGTGTACTTGATATTGGCAGAAATAATATACAGTTGCAACTATTTTTATGGGATTCATGGGTTGTGGTCAGTGACACTGTTTTTCTCTAGTTTTTCTTATGCATATGTTTATTAGATACTGGTAGTAACTTTTCATATTTCTTCTGATGCTTTATCTCTTGAGTGCTAAATAGAAATCATTATCTCAATGTTTTGTTTTGTTTCAGATTAGCATTTTAATGTTTTCCTTCTAGATAAGTGAATTTATGCATCTACTCACTTATTCTATTCCATATGATTTCCTTGTTACTATACTACAATGAAAAACCATGTTTGTCACTGATTACACCTACCTTACCTCATTCTATGTTTGCAAGTGATCTTTTGACCTACTTGGCCTAGTTCTTAGACCCTGTGCTTCTTATCCAACAAACCCTAATCAAAGCTCTACTGAGTTGATAACTAGCCTAAAACCCTAGTATTCTCCAGTCACTTCCATTGTCCATGAGAATTGATTTAGAGAGAGCCCTCTCTGATTTGGTAGGGCTAGCTACCAAGTCCAAACTTGGTATGAGGTTACCTCTTTGGTTTCCTTTCTTAGCCTTGGGAAACTAAGGAGTCCTAACAGATCCCTATATCCCTCTCCTTTCCTATAAATCACTCCCTTCCGTCCCCAAATGGTTGGTCATTGATTGTTTCATCCCTATGCTAAGATTATGCTTACAAGCTACCCATTCTAGCTTGGAGAAGGAATGCTTGAAGAGTCTTTTCTTGGACTTGGACATCCACCAAAAGGAGGGCTCCAACATCAAGGCATAGGTTGTATGCTTCCCTTTTTAGTTTCTTAATATATACATTTGATGTTCACTTTCCATAATTGTGTAAATATTTACGCTATTAGCTTAATGTTCCTCGATTTGTTAAGTAGCATATGTTTGATATATTGTATATATGCTCTCGTATCTTGCATAGTAATCTAATCTTCCTTGCAGGTATCTGGATGTGAAAAACAACTAAAGAGAGAGGCCTAGAGCAAAAGATTCAAAGCCATCTCTAAGGATCAAGCGATTAGCGTCAGAACGAGTTAGGTTTCTCCTTTTTCCTGCATTTGTCAAGCATAAGCTAGGAAAGTGTGTATTAGATTATTTGGTTTGTTGCTAGACCCACTCATTGGGCTAGAGGGATCGTCTTTGTCCATAGAGGGGATTTGCCTTCATAATAAAATGGCGACTCCACTGGGGAAGTTATAGCCTGTTCATCCTCCTTTCTCAATAGATCACTTGATCAGTTTGAACGACCATCGTTTTCTCAGTTAGTTTGGGTTGATCTAGGTCTTCACAATCATTGGTTGTTGTCTTAGAGTGCTCAGTCTGGAAGTGTTTGTGAAATTATTTTTATTTTTTTCCTTTTTTGTTTAGCAACGCATTTTTTGATCTGATGGTCGCACTGCCAGCACACCATTTGTTAAAAAAGTCATTCTTATCCCCTGTTCAACGCCTGTTTGGCCTTAATAATCACGTTGATTCCTACGATTGGAAAAAATTCAAGGTTTCTCTGTCAAACCCCAGTGTGTCTAAGCCCCTGAGGTCCTGATTTGTCCTGCGTGACTGGTTTCTGTTGATGTTTTGATTGATTACCCCATTTTATTAGCAAATTCTTACTCCTTTGAACTTTCAATTGTTTGAGTGCAATTGGATTGATTATAGGGTTTATAGGTTGATTAGTTGTCTCTTATTGCTTGTGAGTGTATTTCGGTCTTTGGTTTGCTGAATGATTAGGTATGTTTATCTAGTGAAATCACTTGAAACATTGACTTACATTGGCTTCAATTTGTCTTGTGCAAAGTTGTTTTCATGTGTATTAGGTCATCTTGCATTTGAAATCCATCTTTGTCATTTATCAAACATAGATTACATTGTTTGGTTTACAAACTAAAATGAGAATATTTTCTTATCTGTTTGAAAGAGAAAGTGAAAGATATTTTCATTGAGTGCTTTGAATTTGGTGTTACTTTGACTGATGCCTTGTTTTCATTTAGGAGTATTTTGGATCAAAATCTTTGTTTTTGCTTCAGTTGAAGCTTAGTTGCATATAGACACATGAAAATCAAAGAGCATCTTATAAGTAAAAGTGCATATTACTGAAGTGAAGATCATTTTTTGCTTTCAATATATTGCATATTCATTAGTGAAAGTGAAGTTTAGTTTTTTCTCTTTCATTTTGCATTTGGAAAAAGTTAGTGGAGGCATATTGTTTGACACATTATCTTGTCTGATGCATTAATTTCTTGAACTCTCTTCCCTCGTTAGCATAGAATTCATTGAAATGAAACGTTTCCTTTTTCTCATATAGTTTCATGCTAGGATTTAGGTGACATCGTTTGAGCCCAAAATTGGAACCTAATACAAGGAAAACTTTAAAATTTACTTATTTAACCTAAGGAGCATTTGGAACTTAACGAAACATTTAGAGGTCTAGGGTAGAGATGTGTTCCAGCATCTATAAACCTAGAAGTTGTCATTAACTCCCTGCATTGTATCCAGAGGGTGAAATCTCGTTCCAGTATGGAAGTATATCGGAGATTCTCCAGTACTTTCGAATATATCATAGGCACTCTAGTATGGTAAGTATATCGGAATGCTCTCACCGTATGCATTAGATAACACTAACACAGACTTGTGCTCCCTGTACTGTTGAGCATATATTGGGAGACTCCACTAGGTTTCTATCCTTTAGCCACAGGTAACTGAGTTTGTCACCTTGTAAATGTGATACACTGAACACAACATTTGAGGAGATTGGCCGTCATACGTTAAGTCCTTGGTTTCAACTAAGGTGTATATAACAGTTCACGGATACTTGGTAAACCCTCTTTCCTAGTACACCATTTTTTATTTATTTCTTGTTTTTAATTTCTAAAATTTAACTTCCCACAATAACATGACTTACCTATGCAATTATCCTTGGCCTCATATTTCCTAATTAATAGTAAATTTTAATTGTAGGCTCAATCAACCACCCCTTATTGTTTTTGAGAAAAGGTCATTATGGTTGAACCACCGAGTTCACCTTAAATTTTCCCTTTATCATTTGACATTGAAGGGTCATCATAACATGTTCATCCTTAGTTTTCATAGTCACTTGAAGCCCAAGGTCTTGAACTTGGAATTTTTCCAAGTATCCAACCCCTTGCTTCTCGTCCTCCACCTCTAGACTCATCATCATCTCAGGAATATGATCCAGAAATCCCTAAGAGTCTATACCATAATCCTGGTGTACCTTTGGAGGTATCTCCATGACCATCTCAGATTCCTCCTCACCAACTACTTCCACCCACGGCTTCAAAAGGTGAGTTTCCAGGCTCTTCTCAAGGTCCTCCAGAATTCTCAGCTACTCATACTCCTCATGTTGATAATGATTTTGAATACGACTTTCCACCTGAAGGTTATCCATATATGGGAAGTGTTGCACCTCCACCACCCCCTTAAAGTAGCGAGCCTTTGTTTCCAGTTGGTTATATATACTTGGCTCAATTGATTTCAAGTAATCTAGGTGCATCTTCCCTTTATCACAATCCCTTTTCGTCATTGGGTGCCATGCCTACTTATGGTCCGTTTGTTTCAAACCTGGCCTCTCAAATTCTTTTACCGATTGCATTTTTGTCAATTCTAGTACAACCAACAGTTACAGTTGGGGAAATTAATGTCCCTGTAAGTTCCCAAGGTCCTAGATTAAGTGGAAAATATGTGCCACCACCAATCCCACCGCATGGGGGATAAAACCCACCTCCACCTTATGTACCTCATGTTTTGGGTGGAGCGTATGTGAGTGCAACTCAAACTCACGCTACCATAGCTAGTCAAAATGTTGGCAGTGTACCTTATCCTAGTGGATCATCAATTCCATCTGAACCAGATCAGATCCCGTATCAACAGTCTCTTTCGGCTCAGATACCCTACTAGCAACCATACCCTTCGTATGGCTCTCAACAGCCTCAAAATCCACCCTTTAATCAACAACAAGGTCCCCAAATGAAACCTGGTTCAAATCCCTCATTTGGGGCATATGGTCAAATTCAAGATGGAACTTATCAGTGCCAACCTGGAACTCAGCAAATTCCATAAGGAACTTTTCAACAACAACAACCTTATGTACAAAAACAACCTTTTGTACAACAAGGACATTATGTGCAACAAGGGCCTTACCAACAACCATTCTAGAAGCAAGGACAACCCTTGCAACAACAAAACCAACCCTTATATCAACAAGGTCAACCCTTGCAGCCACATGGTCAACCCCTGTAGCAGCAAGGTGAACAATTTTTCCACTAGGGTCAACAGTTGCATCAAAAACCTTATAATTCATATGTGACAAAAGTTGTTAATCCACCTTATGGTTCTTAATGGCCTATGGCAGGTCAGTATCAACCTTACCCTGGCCAAACTCCACCTTTGTGGGGGTAGAATCCACCTTTGTATCGTCAGAATACCCCTCAGTGTGGGAAATATCAGGCTCCTTATGGTCAAAATCCACCACTTTAGGGACAAAACCCATACCAACAATGATGGAATCCATAAGTTGGGCCTTATCAAAGGCCTCCCATGCCTTTCAATCCACAATTTCCATTTCTAGCAACATTGGAACTGCCAGATGTGTCAAGGTTCACAAATGATCCCATAATTCATTCACCCTACTGGCCTTCGGTTCCTACTAATATTCCTAGCGATTTTCCGAAATTTGAAGGAAAATGTAGAGAAGGCCCTCAGGCCCATGTAATGAATTACCATTTATGGTGTTCATCTAATTACTGGGTTGATGACTATGTTTGTCTACATCTTTTTTAGCACACCCTTACAGGTCCTACCGTGAAATGGTACATCAAGTTTCCTCTAGGTTCTTATCGAGACTTCAATTATTTGGTAATGGCCTTCCTTACTCACTTCCAATTAGCGGTTCGTTATGAAACTGGTTCCCATCTACTTACATCTTTGAATCATAATACTGCTACCCACATCTCTAATCATATCCATGAATGGAGACATTGGCATCATCTTATCAAGTTTGATATACCTGATGAGCTGTTAACTGAATGGTTCACCAAATCATTCGTCAACAAAATTTCTGCAAACATAGCCATAGGAGGTTGTGTAACCGAAGACCAAGCCACTGCCTGTGCCCAATATTTAAATTTGGTGTATTCCCAATCCGGCACATTATATGATCTCTTGCCTGATGCTCCGAGACCATCTATGGATCGTGCATCTTCTAAACCTGTAGATGTACCACTCGTCGATGGTATTATTGGATTAGTGATTCAAACTTCAAGTAAATCTTCTTTGAAGAAAAAATCCGTTTCGAATCCTGCACCCAATCCTCCTTCAAATCCCTCTCCAAATCTTGGTAAAACCTTTGAGGTTAATGTCGTTCACTCTACCACAGTAGAGAAAGCCTCTAAAGGTAAAAATAAGGGTAAAGGAAAAGCAAAATTTGATACCCCAAAATAGGATCCTCCAAATTCATCTGTTGATGATGCATCTAAACGTAAGCCCAAATATCCTTGCCTCATTTGTGAGGAAGATCACTATACCAAGGATTGTCCCCGATGTGCAGAAGTTACTTGCTTGCTAAAAGGCAATCAAGGGACACCGGTTGTATTGAAATAACCTTTCCCATAACAACATACCCAATTGGTAGAAAAACCATAATCTTCTACATCTTTGGGTTCTCAAGTTTACATGAGTTGAACAGTGCCTATCTTTGTTGCCACCCAGTCAAAATACTATCAAAATCCTCAAAAACAAACTGTGGAGAAATAAGTTACTGATGCGCCTTCTACTTCTACTCCATCCAATTCCGGTCCTCTTCATATTGAGAGACCTAGTAATGACTTTATTATCCGACTGCCTCCCAAGGGTGTTCTTCAGAAATCATCTTAGAATCTGAATGTGTGAGTTCCCAACATTACAATAGTGTCGAAGATTTAGCTCAGACACCTTTGGTGATGTCTGCCTTGGAAGTTCTCCAAACTTATCCTGCGCAGCGAAAAGAATTACAATTCGATATAGGAGGAATTGACCCTACAGATTCAAATTTGATCAAATCATGTTCCTCAACTTCCCCATCAACTTGTGTTTTTGATCCAAGTCATTATAAAAGGGAAGTCAATTCATCAAACTGTGATTGATGAGGGTGCTTCCACCTGCATCATATATGTTTCATGCTAGAAAGCTATTGGATCTTCGCCTCTCAACCAGTCTCCGAACACCTTAGAAGCCTTTGATGGTAGAGGGTTTCGTCCTTATGGTATTCTCACAAGTTTTCCTATCACATTGGAAGGAAAAACTATCGAATTAGAAGTAGAATTTGTTGATGCGACTTTGAATTATAACCTTCTACTTGGACGAAGTTGGAATCATGCTATGTTTTGTGTGGTTTCTTGTTTGTTCTGCGTGCTCTATTTTCCTCATGAAGGGAAAACAATCACTGTTGATCAATTATCCTTTTTCTCTTCCGGTTCTTCGAATGGAAATGTGTCGTATGTGGGAAATACCAATATTACTGATGAGAGCATTGGGGCGGGTATTTTTAAAGACTTTTCTCTTATGGAAAATTTTTCCCTCCCACCTCCTCATGTCACTTTTGTCTACATGATCTTTTCTTCCTAAGATCCTTGGATCGTTCCTTCTGCCAATCAGGTTGATTCTTTTGGAAATGTTATGTCGCTCAGCCTAGCAGAACAATCTTATCAATCTATTTTTTGGCTTTAGCGACCACTCTTGAAAGTCATATTACCCTTAGTATGCGTCTAAATTTGTATTCAAAGTATCCTTGGCTTGGTTCTTGGGATTCTCCAGATCCCTTGAGCAAAACATTTCTCATTGACAAGAATATTACTGAGGTGATGTCTCTTGAGGAAACTCCCTAGAATGATGCTCATCATCGTTCCTCATTTCTCCTGAGTCTTGGAGATATTTCATTTTTTCTGGATACCTTTGTTTCCCGTACACTTACCCATCCACTTCAAACACCCATCTTGGTGCATGAAGTTTTGTCTGAGGGAAACATGGGGAACATCACTGCTACCATGCCTATCGACATTTCTTTTAAATTGGGAATTGTTGAGAACATCTATGTCAAGGTTTCTTGTTCTCCTGATGAGATCAATATTTACACTACCCTTTTTAAGGAATTTTGTGATGTATTTGCTTGGTCATATGAAGAAATGCATAGCATTAATCGAAGTATATTTTTGCATGCAATTCCTACTTATCCAAATGCAAAGCTTGTTCATCAATGACTTTGTCCAGTGCACCCTAGAAAGGCAGCCACTATAAAGGGAGAGGTTGAAAAACTTCTAAAGGATGGTTTCATCTACCCCATTCCATTGACAAATTGGGTTTTGAACATTGTCCCTGCAACTAAAAAGCAAGGGACTATGTGCGTTTGTGTTGATTACCATGATATTAATTGGGCATGTCCCAAAGACAATTATCCAAATCCTTTTATTGATCAAATCATTAATGAATGTGCCAGGAGTGATATTTTTTCTTTTATGGACGTGTTTATGGCTACAACAAAATTAATATTCTTCTCGCTGATCAACATAAACTACTTTTATCTATCCATGGGGAACCTTTGCCTACAATAAACTCCCTTTCGGTCTGAAAAATGTTGGTGCTACCTTCGAACAAGCGATGTCTTATTCTTTTCATGACATCAAACACATCGTTCAACAATATCTTGATGACTTGCCAACTCATTCTGCTAAGCATCATGATCATCTTGACCACCTATGAGTGATTTTTCTTCGTTGCACACTACAATATTTGTTTAAATCTTCATAAGTGTGTCTTTTGCTTTGAATCTGGTCATCTCCTAGGGTTTGTATCAAAGGAAGGCATCCATATTGATCCCCTCAAAGTTGAGGTCATTGTAAACTTACCCCCTCCATTATCTTTACATCTGTTGCAGAGCTTTCAAGGGAAAGCTAATTTCCTTCGTCGTTTTGTACCCAATTATGTTGAGCTTGCCAAGGTATTTATTCGTTTGCTGAAAAATGGGATCCCATTTATTTTGGATGAAATTGATCAAAAATATTTCGATGCATTAAAAAACACTCTCATTAGTGCTCCCTTTTTGCATCCTCCCGACTATCACCGTGATTACTTCTTGTACTTGGTTGCAACCGATAGTACTATTTCCATCGTACTAGTGCAAGACGATGATGATGGGAACAAACACGTGATTTACTACTTAAGCCAAAATCTTATTGATACCGAAACTTGATATGACCATGTCGAGAAACTTGCTTTAGTAGTTGTTCACATTGTTCAATGCTTTCGACACTATATTATTTTATGAAAAACCACTGTGATTTCCAATTGCAACCCCATGACCTACACTTTGACTCTTTAGTTGTGGTTGGGGGGGGGGGGGGGG
>APFE030480776.1:31102-65096 GCA_000404065.3 Pinus taeda | reverse complement strand
GTGACTGTTTAGCAAATATGGAGCATTGCAGCATGCAAAGTATGACATATTTGGCCTGTAAAAATGTCAATCATGAAATATGAGTAACCTGCTGCAGCAGGAGGCTAACAGTTCCGAAACCTGCAAACAATTCCTTCTAAAATTGGGAAGTTAACTTAGCATCTCTGTCTAATATAATTTTCTTGGGAATGACATGTAACCTCACAATGTCCCTTATGAAGATTTGGGCTACTTCACTAGCAGAATTAGTGGACCTGACTACCACAAAATGAGCTACCTTGCTCAACTTATCAACTACTACAATGATTGCATCATGCTTCTTGGAAGTTCTATAATGAAATCCATAGAACTCACCTCCCATTTCCATTCCGGGATGGGAATAGGTTGGAAAAATAATGTTGGGTGCTTGCATTCGGCCTTTACCTGCTAGCATTCCATGCATCTTACCACAAAATCAACCACCTCCTTCTTCAAATTCAGTCAGTAATAGTACCTTTTAATTGTTTTAAGGGAATTTTGATACCCTGGATGGCTAGAATAAGGCTTAATATGAAACTTTTCCATTATCATCCTCTTTAACTCATCATTGTTCGATACATAAATTATGTTTTTAAATCTAATTAGGTTGTCTTCAGTGAGGTGATATTCTTCATCCTCACCACTCTGTAGCAATTTCTCTTTCACTTGTTGATATTTTTCATTTTCTTTCCCAACACTTTTGACCCTTTCAACCAAGTTTGTTTTATAGGAACTTACAACTGCCAAGTGACTCACTTAGACTCTTCTACTAAGAGCATCAACCACTTTATTTTCTTTGCCCTTGATGTACCTGATTTCAAAATCAAACTTACTGAGTGTGGCCATCCATCTTGCTTGCTTGGAATTCAACTTGGGTTTTCCAAACAAATATTTAAGCCCACCATGATCTGTCATAAGTATGATTTTTTTTCCAAGGAGGTAATTCCTCCACATATTCAATGCATGAATGATGGTAGCTAAATCTAAGTTGTGAGTTACATAATTGACCTCATGTTCATTTAACTTTTTGGACTCGTAACATGCCACTTGACCTTCCTGCATTAAGACCCCTTTGAGACTTTCCTTGCAGGAATTTGTATGCACCACAAAATCCTTTGCACGATTTGCAATTCTCAACACTGGTGTGTTGGTGAGCAATTGCTTGAGTTGTTCAAAGCTTTATGCACATTGGGATGTGTGATGGGCCTCCAAATTAGACATAAATTAGAGTCCATCTGACCATCCTTCAACACATTAAACCTATATTTTTGCATTAGATAATGTATTTTTAACTTTAATATGTTCATTAGGAAGGTTTATGGATAATTACATATTTGTGCTTAATATTATTTATTTTTGTGGAATATTATGAGAATATTGGGCAAATTATGAAGATTTGGAAGATGAGATAATTTAGGGACTTTCTCCCTACTACAGGAGGATCAATATTAAACAATAAATCAAGAATATATTATGAAATTATTGCGCAAATTCTAGAGCTCGAATGATTGAGGAAATCTAGAAATGTGTTCCCTGTCATTTAATGCAGATTCCTAGTATTGGGAACCAGATCCACTATTTGAGGGATTTTGGTGGGGAAAGATCCATCCTTTCATGGGGAATGCTTTATAATCATTTTGTATAAGTACCAAGTTGAATTTTCCTCTAGGAGTTGATTTTTCTTAGTCTTCTTGTGGAGAAAACTCGTATTTTTGTAGTTCCACTTTCATTTCTTGCAGGGATGTATTTGTATTAATGGAAATAATGAAGATTGATCCAATGTTTAGCTTATAAATCTTTGTCTCCTTCATAAGACTCTAATTTTCATTGGGCTTGGCCATCCCAGAAGACTCGGAGACCTTTCGTATCATTTATTCTTCTTCCTTTCACTTCTTATTCACATGCATCTCTTGTTCTTGTTTTTTCTTATTTTTGCATTTAGTATTGATAATTTCTTGTTGTAGGATTGGGTTAAATGGTTGAATTAGCTATTTTGAAGGATCAAAAGCATCATTTCATCCTTGGAACAGATTTGGAAGGTCATAGTAATCATTGAGCTACTTGGATTAGTTTTCTTATTCCCAAATCTAGATTTCTGGAAGTCCTTTGTGGCAAATAACAGTGAATTTCTGATATTTTTTACAACATGCTAATGAGCTTCAATTGAGTTGATTCCACTTGCATTAGATCACAAAAACATTCTATTTAATATCAAAATTCACCCCATTGTATTTTCACTTGATTAAGTTTTCCATTTGATATATTTACTAGCTCATTAGTTCTCGAATTTCTAGATTTTAGACTAATACTTTGCTGTTATTTTTTGGCATGGGTTAACAGAGGTATTTTTGAGTTATTCTGCTTGGAATGGAGACATAATACATTCTAGTCAATAAAAACATTTGTCCCATCCAATTTGGATTTTATTTTCCTGGTCATTCGATGAATTATAACTTCCTGTAGTAAATCTGTAACATCTTGTAGTTTCCTGTAGTACTCTTCTAGCATGTATATACTTGCCTTGATTTGCTCAAAAATATAGGTTTTGTTCCCTTTTGTTGAATCATGAACCCTAGGCTCTAAATCAATGGTTGAGGAGGGATAAAAACCACTTAGGACTTGCCTTTTTACCCATGCAAAACATCTCAGCAATTTAGGTCAATGGACAAATTTATGAATTGGATAATACAGTGATGATTTTCTTAATTTCCACATCCAATGGACTCCGTTAATGGATCTAAACTCTTGAAATGTAATGGTTGACATTTAGTTCATGATATTTACTTTATGTAATTAGAATAGGTTTATTTCCTTGCATTTTCTTTCTTGCAATAGGTTAAGGTTTCCATTTCGAGCATTTCATTTTCTGCAATTAGTTTAGGATTTGATTTCATTACATGCACTCCATTACATCATGACAAAAAAAGAAGGACACATTATATGCTGCACATAGTATCGATAACTCTTAAGTTTGTAAGAACTATGGGTTGATAATTAAAGTTGGTAGCCTTAGGAGTTGCAACATTCTTGTTGCAATACCGAGGCTCATCACTTTTTGACATCGTTGTGGGGGAGGTGTCAAAGTATGCATTTTTTCTTCCCTAGTTGATTCACTTATTTTACTTTCTGCAAAAACAAAAAATATTTTCATTAGGCATATTTCATTTCAAAAACAGAAAATTGCATTACATTAGCATTCTTATTCATAAAAAAAAAAAAACACTTCTCCAACACCAACGCCCCCCCCCCCAAAAAAAAAAAAAATTGATCACGGGTGCAATAAGAGCCACATCACCTTCATTGTTGTAAGTAGAAGAAGAAGATGTGGTAGAGAAGGAAGAAGAAATGGATGGAAATGATGACAATGAAGAAGATCTTCTTGGATTTCCCATTCAAGATATTGATTTCAGTTTGCATATGAAGAACATCCCTCCATATTTTCTTCCAAACTTTCATGGTCTAAGGTTAAAGGATCTAGAAACATTTATCTTTGAATTTAAAATCCTTTGTAGATATTATGGTTATTTATTAAACACTCAAAAACTGATATTGTTTCCGACAACATTGAAGGATAGATCTCTTAAATGGTTCATGAGTTTAGGGACTAATTCAATAAGATCATGGAATGATATGAAAAATAGATTTCTAGAAAAATATAAATATCATGCTCTTAAAGAAGAAATATGTAGAATGAATAAAAAAGAAGATGAAATCCTTGAGGATCTATTAGAGAGGTTCACTATAATGTTAAGTGGGAAAATTTACATCATTTAGGATCTAACACACTAAAAACTCTCTTACTTAGAACAATTAGGGATGAGTGGATTGAGCTCCTTGATATCATGAGTAGAGGTGACATATACCAATTATCATTTGAAGAAATTTGTGAAACATGCAAACACATATCAAGAGGAAGGGAAAGAGTAATTCAAACATCATCAAGATTGATAAGTCAAGCTAAACTTGGAAATTTTCTTGATAACTTTAAAACATAAATTCTTAGCAATTTAATTGAACAAGTAGAAATGTTAAGAATAAAAAATGAGAAAAAATAAGATGTTGATATTTGTGTTTTCCATACAAAATCACATGACGTTAAATATTGCTCCTCATTACCAAGCTTGAAGGAAGTTTACCAAGAGGAAAATGGAGTAAGTCAATTGCCAATGCAGCTATGTTATATAGCTCCAAGAGGACCATGAAACCTATTCAAATTGATATGATGCAAGAACCTAATTCACAATTTCAAGCTTATGCACAACCATCTCAAATTAATTGGAACACACCCTTTCCTTGGAAACCTTGGCCATCTCAACCCCAAAACCAATCTTGGAAATAATGTTGGCAAGTAGCTTATGGGAGTCATACACAATATCCTCAATATCATCCATACCCAACTCCATGTTATCCCTACCATCCACCTCCACCACAACCACAACCTAAACCACATCCATCTCAAATATCCACTCCCACTTAACTACCTATACCACCATTTCCAAACCCACACAAGGAAGTAGCTCAGCCCACTTACAATGAGGCACAAAAAGTCCAAACATCTCCTCTTGATCTAAATGGTATTCATCTTATATCACTAAAGGTATTGCAAAAAATATATTCTATTGATGTCATTGAAGGACCAAATTGAGAAGAAGAAGATTCAAATGAGAATACCAAAGGATCATGGGTTGCACTTGATGAAGATCAGACATCAGAATCAGAGATTAATAAAGTTCCCTCATGTTCACCATTAGATCCTCTGTGTTCAAGAGAATAATAAGAAAAAAGAAGAAGATCTGAATTTCATGGAAGAAGAAGACATCCAAGATTATCCAAATCAGCAAGTGGACCATGAGCATCACAACTATATTGAAATATGGTTCCATAAAATTGTTAAGTTGTAGTAACACACTCTTCTTCAATAATTCCTAATCTCATCTTAGTCAAAGAATTTGGTCTCTCATATTCAATTACATGTCAAAGAATACATTTCAAGCCTACACATCAGTTTATCTATCATATTGATGTGCACATGGCTCCATTGGAAGTATTCTTATACTTGAAAGAGATTTTGTTTTTCAAGTAGAGTAGGATAGGAAAAGAAATTTAAAAAATGAAAAATAAGAAAAAAACTAAAATCTCAGGTTAAAACCTCTTTTGAGGCACCTCGGATTGGCTCATTGATTGAAAACCTCCATCAGGTGGTCAATGGGTTGGGAAAAAAAGGAAAAAAGATAAAAAAAGAAAAGATCTTAGGTGACAATATCCTTTGAGGCGCCTAGGCATACCTACTAGTTGAAACCTCATTGAGGTGACTATTAGGACTAGAAGAAAAAAAAGGAAAAAAGGAAAAATCTGTGTTCCATGTATCTCTCTCTCATAAATGCAGGTGTTCTCCAACCTTTGCAAGCAACAAAAACAAGTTAGCCACCAAAAGAAAATTTGATCAAAGGCCTAGTCAAAGGAAGTCAAACTTGGACTTTCTCCTCCTTTGCTCAGATGCTTCAGAAGGACCAAGGCCATGCCAATTCATCACCCTCATCTATTTCCACCATCCACTCATCATTCCCAAGATTTTACCACTCATTGCCTTGTTGTCCTAAAATTCTACAGGAATAGCCTGTAGTTATTACAGGAAACAAAAATGCATATAGAAAAAATATATTTTTGTCATACCTTGAAAACCATGCATTTTTTTTCCAATCTATTTCGGGGGGGGGATGCACACGGATGATAGTAACATGCCCAAGCAATTTCAACAAATTCTGGTGCATACTTTTCAAGAAATTGACCTCCATCACCTACAACCATTTTTTAATTTTCTTCATATTCGTGCATCAATTTGCAAATTTGTTTCATGGGGAGATGCATATGGATGATGGTAACATGCTTGAGCAATTTCAACAAATTCCAATGCACATTTTTCGAGAAATCGACCTCCATCACCTAAAACATTTTTTATTTTTTCTCGATATTCATGCATTCATTGACCAAGATGTTTTATGGGGAGGTGCATAAGGATGATGGAAACATGCTCAGAAAATTTCAGGTCAATCCATTCTAACGTTTGGGAGATATGGAAAAAACAAGTTTGTTGTAAGAGGTTGTCTTGAATTACTAAAAGAAAATCCTCTAGTACTATAGGATGGCCGAGAACAAGCTACAAGAGGCAATTTTATTGGAGAAATGGGTTAAAAGGTCATGTATTCTTTAGGGAAGGTTGATATAGGTCTCCCAACACCACTTTCATCACTCATACACTCCATCTAACGAAAATCCATCTTCAAATTTCACTCTGCCTTCATCAACTTTTCCACCACCTACACCACCTTTTGATGATTTTAACCCTGTCCTTATACTTCCTATAACTTTCCATTAGTCCCACATGCATCAATGAGGTCTCGAAGATGGATTAAATGACTACTACAGGAAGAGGATTCCTCCTATAAGAAGCTTCCATAGTTACAACAGAACTCAACATCAATTCTTTTTTCACTTACAAAGTAGAAGATCTAGCCACCTTGACAGCATGAAGTCATTTCTGAAGATTGAAAGGGGGGCACACCCTCCTTAGGAAGAAGTCCATCCACTCCACTAGCAAAAGATTGAACATTGGAAAGAAAATTGTACACAACAAACTTATTAGTCAAAGAATAAACAAGCTATGAAGACCTATGTAGAAGCAAGCAAAGAAAATTAGCACCTCCAGGGAAGCATTGATTGATCATCAACTCAGTCGCAGCATGCATGCCTCTCCAACAACCATTAGGTAGGTACATGTATACAATATTCTTGAGCATATTGTAGTTAGAAATTTTTTGTCAATGCATGAAAGGCGAGGTTTTATAAATCTGAGGATGGTTCAACAGTCTCAACCGCTCTCAACTAGTTAATTGCAGCTAAATCCTTCACTCATGTAATGTGGAAAAACCAAATTAGGAAGGGTGATGATTTTGAGGAGTGGGGAAAATAGTTAAAAGAGGAAATTTGTGCAAAGTCCAAGTCACCAAAGCACTCCATGCCCTCCATCCACTTCATATCCATTATCTATCCATCATTCATTCATCCCATTTCATAAGAAAAAATTAACGATTTTCAAGAACAAACCCTACACTTTGTCTCACCTTGAAAATTTCATGAAAAAACACACAGAGCACATCATCTCCATTTTCACAAACCTACACTACTCCCTCTGAGCTCTAACATCATCCTCCAAACCCTCTACATCATTTCTCATCACTCCCATACAATTAGAAGACCTTGAAAGAGGAGGAATGACTGCTACAGGAAGGCGGAATGTTGCTACAAGAAGGAAGAAAGGAACAAATTGTTTTAAAAAACAAAATGGAAGTGCCTAAGAGAGACCTAATCAAAACAGAGAACTCTAAAGCCCATTAGGGAATAATATAGGCCACAGAAGAGAAGAAGAAGGAAACAAAATGTAAGAAGGAATTCATCATCAAAATAGAACACAAACTGCAGTGATGAAAATAGGGTTTCCAAGGGGTCTCTAAACTCTTTCTAGATTTTTTCTAAGGCCTAAAAGATGTTATAGAAACAGGAGAAAGACATGGAAAATCTGGTCCAAAATGGCATTAAGGGGCATGGAAGTCAAGTTGAGGGCCTACCCTAGGCTTAGACTATCATTTCTACTCAAAACAGGTTTAAACAGGTTGTTGCAGGGCTTCCTATAGTTACTAGAGGAGTTACTACAAGATGTCCTAGTTTACTACAGGATCTCATCTAAGGGCATTTTGAGGGTTCCAGAGGTGTCCAAATGATGGAAAAAGGTAGCAGGAGACTGGAAAAGGATTTGGAAGACCTTGCCACACCGAAAAATCTTAAAGAACCCATCTTGCATAAGGGAAAAAAGGAAAGAATGTACAAATCAGGGATGCCACCAAGGCCATGAATGAGGCACAATGAGGTCACTACGTTGCTCATAGGATGAGCAACACTTTTAGCACAGGGATATGATGGGCCTCCAAATTAGACATAAATTAAGGCCCATTTGACCATCCTTCAGCACATTAAACCTCTCTTTTTGCATTAGATAATGTATTTTAAACTTTAATATGTTCATTAGGAAGGCTGATGGATAATTGCATATTTGTGCCTAATATTAATTATTTTTGTGGAATATTGTGAGAATATTGGGAAGATTATGAAGATTTCGAGGAGGATATTTCTAGGGACTTGATCCCTACTACAGGAGGATCAATATTAAATAATAAATCAAGAAGATATTATGAAATTATTGCACAGATTTTGCAGCTCCAATGATTGAGAAAATCTAGGAATGTGTTCCCTATCATTTAATGCAGATTCCTAGTATCGGGAACCAGATCCACTATTTGAGGGATTTCGGTGGGGAAAGCTTCCTCCTTTGATGGGGAATTCTTTCTGATCATTTTTTATAAGTACCAAGTCAAATTTTCCTCTTGGTGTTGATTTTTCTTAGTCTTCTTGTGGAGAGAACTCGTATTTTTGCAGCTCCACTTTCATTTCTTGTAGGAATGTAATTGTATTAATGGAAATAATGAACATTGGTGCCATGCTTAGCTTCTAAACATTGGTATCATTCAAAAAAACTTGGGCTTGGTCATCCCAAGAGCCTCAGAGCCCTTTTGTATCATTTACTCTTCTTCATTTCACTTCTTATACACATGCATCTCTTGTTCTTGCTTTTTCCTATTTCTGCATTTAGTATTGATGATTTCTTGTTGTAGGATTGGGTTAAATGGTTGAAGTAACTTCTTTTGTAGGATAAAAAGCATCATTTTATCCTTGGAACATCTTTGGAAGGTCATAGTAATCATTGATCTACTTGGATTAGCTTGCTTATTCCCAAATCTAGATTTCTGGAAGTCCCTTATGGCAAATAACAATAAATTTCTGCTATTTTTGAGAACATGCTAACGACCTTTAATCGATTTGATTCCAATTCAATTACATCACAAAACAAATCTATTTAATAATACAATCTACCCCATTTCATTTGCACTTGACTAGGTTAGGCATTTGATAGATTTACTAGCTCACTAGTTCTTGGATTTCTAGATTTTAGGCTAGTAATTTTTTGCTATTTTTTAGCATGGGTTAACATAGGTATTTTTGAGTTATTCCACTTGGAATAGAGACATAATACATCCTAGTAAATAAAAAAAAATTTCCCATCCAATTTGGATTTGATTTTCTTGGTCATTCGATGAATTATAACTTCCTATAGTAAATTTGTAACATCGTGTAGTTTCCTGTAGTACTCTTCCAGCTTGTATATACTTGCTTAGATTTTCTCAAAAAGATTGGTTTTGGTCCCTTATGGTTGAATCATGACCCCTAGGCTCTAAATCAATGATTGAGGAGGGATAAAAACCACTTAGGACTTGCCTTTTTACCCATGAAAAACATCTCAGCGATTTGGGTTATTGGACAAATTTATGAATTAGATAATACAATGATGATTTTCTTAATTGCCACATCCAATGAACTATGTCAATGGATCTAAACTATTTTAAATGTAATGGTTGACATTTATTTCATGATCTTTACTTTATGCAATTAGAATAAGTTTCTTTCCTTGTATTTTCTTTCTTGCAATAGGTTAAGGTTTCCATTTCGAGCATTTCATTTTCTGCAATTAGTTTAGGATTTGATTTCATTACATGCACTCCATTACATCATGACAACAAATGAATGACACATTGTATGCTTCACATATAGTTCTGATACCTCTTAATTTTGTACGAACCCTAGGTTGATAATTAAAGTTGGTATCCTTGGGAGTTGCAGCATTCTTGTTGCAATACTGAGGCTCATCAATGTCCACTCAAATGTCTTTCCTTTCCTCTACAAGGACATGATAGGATGGCCTATATTGGGTAAACTCCTAATAAATCTCATGTAATAACCTGCTAATCCGATTAATTTCCTAACCTCATCCACATTCCTTGGATTTGGCCAGTCCATTATGGCCTTAATATTTTTAGGATCAACTGAGATCCCCTTCTTGGAGACAATATGCTCGAAATAATTTATTTGTGACTGAAAGAAGTCACACTTGTTAATCTTTGTGTGCTCCCTTAATAATTGTATTACTACATCTGTATGTTTCACATGTTCTTCCTTTGTCTTGGAATACACCAATATGTCATCTAGAAATACAACGACAAACTTTTCCAAATAGGACGCATCACACTATTCATTAAGCACGTGAACGTGGCAGGGGCATTAGTAAGCCTAAAAGGGACCACTATGAACTCGTAGTGTCCATACTTTTTCTTGAAAGCAATATTATGGATATCCTCTTCTTGATCCTTACTTGATGGTATCCTGGCCTTAAGGAAATTTTGGAGAATATTGTTGCTCCCCTTAGTTGATCGAAAAGATCATCAATTCTTGGCAATGGGTACTTATTCTTTATGGTTACCTTGTTTAGTTGTCTATAATAAATGCATAATCTAAGGGTTCCATCATTTTTCTTCACAAACAATACAAGTGCTCCCCTTGGAGACACACTTAGCCTTATGTAACCCTTGTCAAACATTTGGTTGCAACTTTAACTCCACCAACTCAGGATTACTCATCATGTATGGAGCCTTGGATGTTGGTGCTTCTCCATGTACCAACTCAATGGAGAAGTCTATCTCTTTGTGGGGAGGTAATCCAAGGACCTCCACCAGAAAGACATTTGTGTACTGTTGCAAAACGGGGTACCTTCTCAGCAACTCAATTTCCTCCTTCTCAAGGCCACTACCATCTTTTGCATCATTGAAAATATGTACTACAAAAAAGGTGCATCATTTTCTACAATTGTACTTGACTTGCATAACATTGATCATCCTTACTAATGCAGGCTTTCCTTTTCCCTGAAAAAAATTCTTTCTCCCTACTCGTCTAGGCATTCGATCTCCTTCTCAAAATAGTCCACCTTAGTCCTATGCATGTATAACCACTCCATGCCTAGTAATATATTGTATGCACCTAATGGTAATGCATTCAAATGTGCAATTATGGGCATGTTGCTGAGTTCAAATGTACATGACCTTACCCAGTGACTAATCTTTCTCTTTGTTCCAGTGGTTAATTGATCCAACCATGGTTCATATTGCAATTCCCTACCTAGATTGCATTTTTCAAATAAGATATGGGCTTAAATAACTATAATTAGAACCTATATCAATTAAACTGGAGATAATTTGACCATGCATATTACCTTCCATATCAATGATGGATGCCCAGTGGTCTATCTGGTGGTTGCCCACTGCTGCATAAATTCTAGGTACACTTCAAGCTACCTCACCCACTATGCAAGCTTCTTGAGCACTATAGATCTTTGGCCCAACATTGTTTTGATGTGGGAAATCTATTTTCATGTGATTTTCATCACAAGTCCAACATCTTAGTGGCTCTCAGCCCTTAAACTTGACTTGATTTATTGTTATTTGTTGCACATTCTTCCTAACAGTAGCATTAGATTTTTGCTAAAAATGGTTTACAGGGGTTGGGTGCCTATCTTCCATCTTTTATGAGTTATTATTAGGCCAATCCTTCTTATTCCCAACGTTTCTCCTTGGCTGCCAGTTGCCTTTAATCTCTACCTTGTGCCTTGCATGTTCATAGCAATGCTTTAACTTCTTAGAGGCATCCTTTAGTGTCTGAGGTTCCAACAACTCAAATTTGTCCCTGAATTCCATAGGAAATCCACTAATGAACCTCTATATCTTGGCCTTCTCATCTTTGAGATAGGAAACATACCTCAATAATTCTAAAAACGTAGTGAAATATTCATCATCTGATAGTTGTCCCATCTTGAGTTCATAGAACTCTTTTTCATTGCCATCATAATAGCACTCAGAGAGGTATTGCTGTCTAAAGAGTTTATCAATTTCTATCCAAGTCAAATCCTTCTCATTTGTTCCTCTAACATTCTCTAGATCTTCCCACCATGTGTTTTCCTTTCCTTTATTTTCTTCCCACCATGTGTTTTTCTTATTCCCAACGTTTCTCCTTGGCTTCCAGTTGCCTTTAATCTCTGCCTCGTGCCTTGCATGTTCATAGAAATGCTTTAACTTCTTAAAGGAATCCTTTAGTGCCTGAGGTTCCACCAACTCAAATTTTTCCCTGAATTCCATAGGAAGTCCACTAATGAGCCTCTATATCTTATCCTTCTCATCTTTGAGATATGGAACATACCTCAATAATTCTAAAAATGTAGTGACATATTCATCATCTGATAGTTGTCCCATCTTGAGTTCATAGAACTCTTTTTCTTTTCCATCATATTAGCACTCAGAGAGGTATTTCTCTCCAAAGAGTTGTTCAATTTCTATCCAAGTCAAATCCTTCTCATTTGTTCCTCTAACATTCTCTAGATCTTCCCACCATATGTTTTCCTTTGAATCCTAGTTTTCATGTTCTCGGAATAGTCATGAATCCTGAAAAAGTTCCTCATGCCCAACAACCAAGATTTTTCCTCTTTTGGCTTCTACATTTCCCCATCAAATGTGTGTGGATTTTCTTTCTTAAATTACTCAGGAATTTAATCCTTTTCTCTACCACCCGGTAAATTATGTTAGTTGTGATGACAGCGATGGTGGTGCCTTCTGGTAGTCAAACTAGATGGCCTACTAGCATGATGCACATGAGTGCTAGTTTCTTCCCTTGGGGTGCTTACTGGCTCATTTACTGACACAGTATCTGCACTTCTATACTTATGTCTCTTTCTGGATCTACCACCATCTACCTCATTGGTTCTCTCTTTTGGCTCTTTTGACTCTTCCTATCTCTATGACTGGCCCTCATCTCAAATTGCTTCTACCTCTACAAATCTGAGAGACTTTGTACTATGACTGCATTTATCTCATTGGGTCTTCCTTGAGATCCTACCAGCCTCTCATTATCATCTTTGAAACTCCTAACCTCAACACTTAGGTTCCTTAAGGTGTCCATCTAATCTAGAGAGTGATTCCATCCCCCTTGGTCAATCGATCTTTCCTTTGCATGAGCTTGGACCCCATCACTTCCATGTTGTGACTGATCTGAAATGTATTGTACCATCAGAGTCCTAATTTTGTTTTACTTCTATATTAGGTTTCTTTTGTTGTGTTGTCAATCACACACACCATTAGAAATGCAAATGAATAACCACAATCATGGCCATAAATTTCATGCTCATGGAGCTTCCACAACAACCCTGCCATGTCAAAACAACCACATTAACCTACTCATAAGATTAAATAATTTCACAAACATTAATCATCATTCAAGTGAATAGAGTATCATTCAATTATCACAAGATCTTGCTCTTACAAAGCTTCCATAAGCCATAATTACAACAAAACAACAATTATCCCCTGCAATCTATAATATTGCAAAAATCCATAGTTTATCACAATTAGTAACTTGTTCAGTCATACCAATTCCTTAAAATTTTGTAGGTCCAAGCACGTCACAGAGTGAATGGTATCCTTTATGGGTTGCTATTAATTTATTAGACCAACTTTTAACACATAAACATGTTACTTAGGTAATTTCTAAAAATCATCAATTGCCCATGATAGAGCCCATCCAATCCATGTGTTGAACCTGGAGGCTCTGATACCACCTATAACAACCCCCATCCCACCACCCTTGTTGATGGAACATGGTGTCACTGAAGACTCAATTCATCTTGTTCTGATAGAGGAATGGGATATTGTTTATCATACACTTGGTTATGTGTTTCTCTTTCCTTTATTTGCATTACTATATATTATACTTGAATCATTTATTAATTGTATGTTAGTCTTGGTTTTGCTACAATATTATGTTTATTATAATTCCACCAGACCCGGAGGTCCCTACATCCATGTCAGCACCTATGGTCAGTTACAGTTCATTGGTCCGATGAATCTCCTCTCTTGGCATCTCGATCGACGGTTGCACCGTCGTAACTTGAACGTTCGTTAACCACAACTGGGGTTGGCACAATTGTGGTTACAACTCATGGTTTCCACCCCAAATCTATCAGTCCACATCTCCTCTGCTAGATCCGATGGTCCATGAGAATTGCGCCACCTGCCACCTTTTCTAATGGCATCATGAGGAAGGGGTGTCGCAATGTGGATCTGGCGGGCCTTCCTCTGCCTTCTCTGCCTTTGATTGGTCCATGAGGGAGAATTTGAGATATCATCCTTGTCAACATTCCCTCACACACCTAATCGCAATAAGTGTGATCCGAGAGAGCCAATCAAGGTCTTCCACGTTTATTTTTTCCTTCCGACCACTAGTATCTGTGCATATGATTTAGTTATAAGTTAGGTATTCATGCAACACCACTGCACCACCAATGAGCATGGGCTCCTTCCAGGTTTGGTTTCAGAGCTTTTGCAGTTAACATGATCTAGGCTAGCATCCCTATGTGGCCTTTATCAGATGCTATCCATTACAGGTGCTATCCTCTTGTGCGTGTGTCCAAGCAGATCCTCCTTAGTCCACAAGAGTTGTTAAATACCAAAAGGGCTCTGAGGAGATCAGTGCCTTGCGCTGACCTGCAGGCCAAGGCATGAACTCAAGATCGCAAGGCTACAGCCAGTGGCCCTTTGAGACTTTTCACAGACCTCCAGGAGTATTGGAAATGTAAGGTTTCATACATATCTCAAAGAAAGTTCGGGCTACTTCGGTTAGAAAAGGATATCATCCTCGACATTGTCACCTACTTCCCAAGTTGGTTCACAGACTTGTAACCCTTATATAAGCATATTCCCACTGAGACCTACATTCACAGACATCATCAATAGGTTGCCTTATTTTTAATTGTCACTCTGTAATAAAGGATTTTCTGGTTACAAATTATAATATTTAGCTCTAGTTCCTGATCCATTTTTGAGTCTTACCATTGTTCAAAGTTATTTAATATGCATGTTAATAACATAGGCATATATTTCATAACACCCATTCCATGCCATGGATGAATTGTACCTTTATTTCTCACATTTATAAGCACTATTTCAACCTAGTATTTGCAACACATTCACATTACAATTATCAACACCATTTCAATCTAGAAATGCAGACACATATTCATTAGCAAAACAAATACATAAAAACATGTATCTTGAAATATCTTGGGAAACTAAGTATGGGATAAGGACTCTCCACCCAACCTTAGATAGTTACAGCCAAGATTACTTACAGGTGTCACCCCCAAGCCAGATTCCAAACACTAAGGGACTTGCATCAGAGATAACACCAATTGTCAGTTGAAACGGGGACCCTAGAGGACATCTCTCCTCCACCCACCAACCTATCAGCAGTCAATAGAACATAGGGAGTATAGAGGTCAATTATCTCCACCCTAAAATAACAAAAAATCTAGAGAGTAAAGTCTCCACCTTTAAACAACACATAGTGGTTCCACCCACTTAGAGAAGTCCAAAACACACTACTAATCAACAATAAGAAGATTTCAAAGGTTATCCCTCTAGGAATCCATGGACACAATTATCAACTCACACCACTAAGGGTATCCAAAGAATACTATCTCTGTCCTCTAGCTTTATAGGGACTCCAAAGGAATTGCTCCTCAATAAGGAGAAACCAGATGCTCACTACTCTTGTCAGCCAAACATAGCCCTTGTCTTCTCTTCTTCTCTTCTCTCTTTGTTCTTTGTCTATTGGAGTGCTTCACCAAGTCAAGCTCTCTCTCCCTTCTCTTTGTATGCGTTTTTTTTCCTTTTTTTCTTTAGATGAGTTTGAGTTCCTCCATTTTTCTTGTTGCATAGGGATTGACCCTTTGTCCTTATTGTCTTGATTTCCAACCTACACTAATTTTTGTCCTCCTTGTCTTGTGAGTGATTCTTAAGGTAGCATGGTTTAATACCTCGTTTCAGCCCATATTAAATTCTTGGACAATCCATTAAGGCAAACCAACAAGCTATATTAATGGTTTCCCTAAGAAGTTTAGATTTCTTACACAAAAAACCCATCACAAACTCAAGCAAGCAACCTCCCCATCCTCTGGAATTTGTGTCCCTTTAACTCTGGCCATTTTATTTTTTTCTATGAAGCATTACAATGTGTGTTACAAGAGAATCATGGTTGGGGTTGTCACAAACCCCTCCCCCTTGAGGGAACATCACCCTTGGTGTTGTTTGCCCTTGTGCAACACCAAAAATAAGATACAACCACATATTGTGTTATGGAGCTTTATATACATAGCTTTATACAATATTTACATTATATGCACATTTTTCTCAATCAACAAACAAAAGTGGATACATTTCCTTCATAGAGTCATCCATTTCCCAAGTGGTTTCATCTGGCCCAAAGTGTTTCCATTACACTTTGACGTGTTCTATGGCTCGATTCCAAAACGTGAGACTCCTCCTATCTAAGATGCATATTGGATTTAGTTGGAACTCTCTCTTCGGTTCCACCTATAATATATACCAATCAATCACATGATTATAATCCTACACATATCTTTTAAGCAAAGAGGCATGGAAGAGAAAAAAATGTGATTACAATCACATTTTTTCATGTATTTCAAATTTTCATGTAGTAAGGTCCATTGAAAGTATGTAGCATGGGGACTCCTTGGATGAAAATTCAAATTTTGCATCCACCTAGTGCTTCCACTCAAAATTTGAGTAAAATTGCAGGGAGATAAGTTGAAAATACAAGTTGAAAAATGTAGTTTTTTATTTTATCTTTTTACCTATTTGCTACAAAAATAGTGTATCATCCCCATGGTTGACATCATCATATTGAATTCTATTTGTTCTTATAAAGTTTATTTTTGTTATACATTTTTGTTTTGAGACCAATTTTTTACCTCAAAATTTCTCTAATGATTTGAAAAGTATATATTTTTTTCAACTTCCTACATTTGTGTTAGCTTTCCCATAGTAATTCATCTCACATAAACTAGAAAAATTTGCACTTCCTTAGTATGATTTGTGATAAATTCTATAGTGAAAGATTGTTATGGTAATAAGAAGTTTGTGGATAGGGAATTGGCCATGCAAATTTGATGCAGGAGCATCTAGGGGTATCTTCAGAAAATAAATTTCTGAAAGTCTTGCAGAAAAGTCTAGAACTTATAAAATTTGGAAAAATCTCTAGGATTTCTAAATTATGTAAAAGCCATAGAAATACGTGGTAGTTAGGATAGGATTAGTTCTAGAAATATGGAAGCTATCATAAAAATCTAGCTTTGTCCATTTTTCCCTTATACAAGTCCAATAGATCTTAACTTAGTGGATCTAAACCCTTGAGGTTCATTGAATGTAATCGTTGTTTATATTAATCATGAAATGTATAATGAAAAAAAGTGTGTGAGAGTATGGGGGAGATCTGGAGTATGAGTAAATGGCCAATGATAATCAGGCCAGTATTATGTTGTAAATATTTTGGTCTTAATGAAATACATCTGAGTTTTTGACTGTAATTTTGTGTGGATTTTTAAATTTGTGGATTAGAATTTGCAGGGAGTTGTAGCTTGCATCGTTTTTTTTGTATCAGAGGTAGTTAGCTCTTCAGAGAAGAGAGTTAGAGATGACTAAGCTCCTTGATATTGAAATAAAGGATAATTGATTATACAAACATTATAGTTGTGCAACAGAAGTATGTTGGAGAATTGCAGCAGTGCAATAGGTAAACTAGTCTTTATATTTCTAAATTGATTTGTGCAGAGGAATTGATGTTTGCAGGTAGCAGCCGGAGAGAAGAAGTGAATAAATAATTGTGGAAAATAACCTTTGCAAGTTCCAACCGAGGTTGGAAAAAGGAGGACAAGTGAATGTTCTCAGAAGTGAATATTTGAAGAAGCCTAGAAGGAGCAGAGGAGTGCTCTCGAGAAGGCTCTAAGGAGATAACAAAAGAAGATACCAAAAGGTCAAGCTAGTGAAGAAGGCTTGATTTGGTATTGAGTAGCAAGAAGAGGATACTTTCTACAGAGGAGAGGCTTGATTGTAGTTTATTGTTAAGCATGGAGAAGCTCACAAAGTTAGAGAAAAGGATGACCACAAAGGGTCATTACAAAGGTTCCGGTGAAAGCCACAAGAGAAGGAAAGAAGATGTCAAGGAAAATGACATAAAGAGGAAATTGAGTGATGAGGAGTTTGATAGGGAACTGGTTGAGATTAAAGTACAACTGAATATACTTATGGAGCGACTACAGAAACATGAGGAATACCATAAATGCGAATGGATTTTTAAGAAGAAAGTTAAATGGCCAATTAAAGAATTGTTTGCAATAAAGTTGCGGAAGAAGAAGATGCACATGATAAAAACCTGGTTGAAAGAAGGGGAACTCAAGGTAATTGAGTACGAGGCAGAAAAAGTGCACTATTGTGACCCAGAGAAAGGGCCATTTATTGGATAGAATGAGGACGAAGCAATGGATTCATATTTTTAAAACTAATGAATTTTCTGTGGATGCAGTTATGGAAGATGGTGGAAGTTATCTACAAATCAAACAAAATTAGACGAAGAGATGAATGAAAATTCTATTACAAGTGATGAAGGTGAAGGAGGACAGAAGTCTTACTTTGTTCTAAGCCAGGATGAAGAGAAACACTTATATGCATCGCTTTTGAAAGGAGGTACAAAGAGGAATGATGAACATGAAGATGTGATTAGGGAGATAGAATCTATGTTATTTCTTGAAGATGAAATCCAGCCTCACATACAACATTCAGAACAATTTTTTAGAGATTTTGAGGAAGATATGACATTTTTGGAAAGCTGGTTGGAAAGGATAAAGGTTGCATAGAGGTGGCAAAATTTAGTTGATTTGGAGAAAAATATTAGTGTTTCATACAACAATATCATGCCTAAAAAGAAGATGCAACTAGCCGCAGTTAACAATAAGCTTTAGTCAAGAAACAAATTTGACAAAGAGGTTGATGAGTTGTGGAAAATTATGAAGCAACATTCCAAGAGAATGTATAGAAAGGAGAAGAAAAAATTTAGTCAGAGAATGCAACCAATTGAGAGAAATTATCTTAGCAAATTAAATGGACAATAACATAATAAAGTATGAGACAAAGGAATAATTAGTAAAGTATTTTTTTTCCTCGGAAATGATCAGTTACAATTTAAAGTTTGGGATCCTGGAGGAGTTATTACATTGTTACAGAAACGTGAGAGGCCTCATAGGCAGGGGTCTATGAATACTTGTCTACCTTGGGTGTCTGATGTAGGAGCATCTAGGGGTATCTTCAAAAAGGAAATTTCTGAAAGTCCTGCAGAAAAGTCTAGAACTTATAAAAGCTAGAAAAATCTCTAAGATTTCTAAAGTATGTAAAAGCTCTAGAAAAGCATGGTAGTTAGGATAGGATTAGCTTTAGAAATATGGAAGGTTTCATTAAAATCTAACTTTGTCCATTTTTCCCTTATACAATTCCAATAGATCTTAACTTAGTGGATATGAACCCACGAGGTTCATTGAATGTAATCTCTGTATATATTAATCATGAAATGTATAATGAAAAAAAGTATGTGAGAGTATGGGGGAGGTGTGGAGTATGAGTAAATGGCCAATGATAATCAAGCCAATATTATATTGTATATTTTGGTCTTAATGAAATATATTTGAGTTTTTTAGTGTAATTGTTGTGTGGATTTTTAAATTTGTGGATTAGAATTTGCAGGGAGTTACAGCTTGCATCAAAACTACTTTATGTTTCCATCCATGGAAAGCACAGGTGGAGGAGAAAGTACACAACATATGCATGAGAAAGAGAGGCGGTCTAACTTATTGATGAAGAAGAGGGTTCCTAGCATATGCATGGAAATTTGACTATTTGTGTGTAGTATTCTATGGAATTTGTATCTATAAAACCCATGCTTGAATTTCTAGGAAGGTGAATAGAGGGATTTGAGAGGTTTTTGCTAGAAAATAAATGGTGGTGTACTATAGTGACACTTTAGTGGCCCATTATAGTATTGAGCTTATGCCTCTTCTTTCCTTTGAGGAGGACCAATAGTAAGTTTTATCATTACATGTTTTTGAATTCTTAGTTTTTATGTTGTATGTGGAAGAAATTATGTTTGTTTATTTTCTTGGAGATTTAAACCTTTACGGACCTAGTGGAAGTGATTGCTTTTTAGTTTTGTTTTGGTGAGGGTTTCCATATAGGGCATCCCCTATTTTTGTAATTTTATTACCTTTTTTCAAATTTCAATGTGCACCATGAGATTCAAGTCATTTCTGACCTTGTGGTGCCTTGGGCTAAGCAGTGCTAAGATTTTTTTCTTTTCTTAGATACTTTCCGATATTGTTTCAAATTTTCGGTGCTATAATTTTATGTATTTCTAACCTTGGCCAACCTGGTGGTAGTGGGTCAGAGTTGACATAGCTGGTGAAACACATCTTCAGTGGTCTTCAATGCATATCTTCAATAGACATGACTATCCACTATTATTTACAAGTGAAACGTTAAAATTTATATGTTAATTTCATTTATTTTGTTCATGCCTAGTTAAATGTCATATATGTTGATTTCTTCTCTTTTGTCTATATACAATTAGATGTCACTTTTTAGTTAATTATTACTTTGTAAGATTAAATGGAAGAAAAATAATCCAACGCAAGAAATATTAAAAAAACAAACAAATAAACAAAAATCTTATTTCATTGAATAAAACAAAGAATATATTTAAAAAATTCCTTAGAACTTAGTAAAAAATCTTACAAACCTATAAGATTTTGTTTAACTAAAAAAACATAACTCATGCAAATTACATTTTTGTTACATTTTTTTAATGCAAGGAGTGATGTTTTCGATTTTAAATTTGAACCAAAACATGCAAAAGATGCAATATGATAATATTGCAAGTAGATTTTTTAAGTTTGCTTACCATTTTTCTAAAACATGTGCTTTGATGAAAGAGGTGCTTTAAAACATGTTCACACCTTTGAAACATGTTCACACCTTTGATGAAAGAGGTGCTTTAAAACATGTTCACACCTTTGATTGATTGAAGCTTGTATTATTTCTTTCTTTCTTATATTTGAAAAGTATATATTTCTTTGAACTTCCCACATCTATGTTAGCTTTCCCATAGTAATTCATCTCACATAAACTAGAAAATATGCACTTCCTTAGTATGTTAGCTTTCTTGTGGTGATAAGAAATTTGTATGTGTCCATCCATGGCAAACAAAAAGGTGGAGGAGCAAGTATGTCGCATATGCATGAGAAAGAGAGGTGGTTTAACTTATTGATGAAGAAGAAGTGTGTTATAAAATATTTATTTAAATTTTTGGTTAAATTGTAAATATGGGAAAAGTTTTTATAATAAGAGATTTATTTAAAATTTTGATTAAATTGTAAATATGGAAAAGTCTCAACAATATGTTGAAAAAATGTAGCAAGAGAGGCTCAATTTAACTTTAACCTTAATCAAATTGAGTAAATTGAATATCCACATTAAAAAAAAAGTCGAATAAACATTATAAAAAAAAAAATGAGAGTATCCTATAGATCCCAACTCAGCGTTGTGGAACTCTTAATTAAGGACATGCTTATCTAAATATTAATTGACACGTGTCAAGCCACTCAGTAATGGGTTCGAACTATCAACGTCTTTGCAATTCAGTTGAGTCACTTCCATGTGGCAGCTTGCCTGCCTTGCAGAAAATATGTTAGAATACCGCAGAAAAATTAGAAAACGAGTTGCTATGTAGAAGTTGTAGATGAGTTAATTTCCCATAATTTTTTCTTAAAAAACTATATTATTATATTTAATTATTCAAACTATTTTATAGTTACAACATTGTTTCTTCTAAATAATTATTAATATTTTATATACCCTAATATCAAATTATTAAATTTAAATATTTTTAAAAAATTATCATCAAATATTTTATAATTTGTTATACTAAAAAACTATAAAATTAAACAAATTTCAAACTTTAATATAAATTTTCATTCTTGAAAATTTCCCAAACAAAATTATCCTTCAATACTTATTTTATTTTTATTTCTCTAATTATTTTTATTTCATTTCAAATGAGTTATTTTATCATTCTATTTATATGGTAAACCCACTCATTAGTTTAGTTTTCCGTGTAGAGTAGCAAATAATTAATATTTTCTTTATTTATTGAGATGATGCATAATTGCAAATAATTAATATTTTCTTTATTTATTCAGATGATAAATAATTGATTTTTTCTAATTCGTTCGTTTTTTATTTTTAGATTTCAACACTGGTTGAGAAAGAATGCACGACTCATTTAAATTTCTTCTAAGGTATAATATATTTTTATTTTATGATTTTTCATTAATAACTAATTATGAGATGTTTATAATAGTATATTTAAAGTCGTGTTTAAATATTTTATTTATAAAATTAATAAATTTTTATCAATTTTGATTTTTTAAAGACTAATTACAAATTTTATGAATAAATGATATTTTTAATTATTTTTAAACAAAAAACAATTGGCTATATATTTAATTTTATTGGATTTTTATTCACTAGCGCAATCACATAAATTAAATGTGGTTGATTTATAAAGTTGATACACCCATATTCAAACACATATAACAATTATGAATAATTAAATATTAATAATTATTAATATTATTATCAATAATATTAATATAAATATAAAGGAATCATATTAATAATAATTAATATTATATTATTACTATTATATTAAATTATTATTATTATTATTAAATAAAAGATAATAACCACAATTATATTAATAATTCATTTACTAAATATAATGAAGTAATTATGAAAAAACATTTCCATAAAATTCAAACAACAAATTTAAATGTGGTTGATATGAAATTCAACTTTAAACACTCCACTAGAACACAATTATTAAACGCTAGCCTCTTCCAAAACACACCAACATCAATGTCAAACGCTGCACCAATTCAAATCAACGTGATAATGATCACAACCATTCAAGCTTTCCAACCAATCCCTTCTCACCTTGTCTTGCATTTTTGCATAACATTGAAAAGAAAAATGTGGTGAAATCTGTAAACCATCTATTGATTTCACTCTTGATATAGTTGTAAATGCCAAACCTTGCCTCCCTCTGTCTCCAATATTTACAAAGGCTCATTGCAAGGGAATAATATTAAATCCAAGGGATAAATATTATAAACCAAGGTATAAAAACCCTAAGATAAATAATACAAACCATAAAATAAACATGGTTGACCATGATTTACCATCATTGATTTTCATACTGAGATGATGTTTGTCACAATGTGACATTGGACCATGGTTGATTTTCATATTTAGACAATCTTTGGCACATTGATCCGAATTTAAACAGGAATGCAACAAATTATAGATATAACCATAAACATAGAGATGCAACAGAAATAACACTTCATTTCATTAATATGAGATACTAAAATATGCTTACAAACAGAATGGAAATAAGACTAGCTCGGGCGATGGTAGCTTATCTCTGAGAAGAGATGTGGTTGCTACATGCATATGAACTCTGTTACAATGAGGCTTGAGGGCCTATTTATTATTGAAAAGCACTGGAAAACCCAAAACATCCAAAAACCTAACCCTAGGAGATGAAACGCCAAACTATGGGCCCCGTTGGGGTAAATTGGTACATCAACTTCCCTAGGTCATAACTTTGGCATACGAACTTTGTTTGATGCACACGATACCTCGTCATAAAGATCTATCTAATGACTACAACTGTTGACAATAAAATTCAAGATGATAACTAGTATTCTCCACCAGTGATTTTCCAAAAAAACGTCGTTTAGGGCCTCAAAACGGCTCTAGAAGTTCACGACCTGAAAAATTGCCAAAAATAGTAAACAATGATATAATTAAGGAAACTCAAAAACTGAAAGAAACAATGGTGGGGATCCAAGTGGAATAGGCGGGTGGCCACCAATATCCACTTGGACCATTCCTCCCCCCTTAGGAAGCAATGGTCCCCATTACGTTGAGTTTCTTCATGAGATGAGGAAACTTCTGCTAAACTTGGCCCCTGATGAGCCACTTGCCCTGGTTTAGGAGTTGGCTTGCTTTAACAACTCGATATTGTTGGATCCTATGTTGTTGGGTGTTCTTGATCTGTGTGTCCATGATCCAATCAGTTGTGGCTTGTTCCATGCAGTCTGGATTTAACTATGTAGGTGTGAGTTGTTCTGTAATATTTGATGTGTCCAGCAATGGTGGGAAGTATGGTCGAAGGCAATCCACATTGAACATTGGGTGCAAGCCAAGGAATGGTGGAATGCTGAGTTCAAATGCATTGTCTCCCATGGCCTTGGTAATGGTGTAAGGACCATATCATAGTGGTCAGTGTTTCTGATAAGCTCCGGTAATGCGTTCCTTTTGCAAATGCAACCAGACTTTGTCGCCTACTTGAAACTTGTGTGGCACCCGATGTTGATCATGTCGTTGCTTGTACTCGGCACTTGATTTCAATAGAATGTCATGGACCTACTGGCGGATGTGTTGGATGTGTTCAATAAATCTGGTCGTTTTATCAGCCTCAAACAATACATGCGTGGATTCGGTTTGTGTAGTCGCATGAGGCATGACAACATCAAGTAGACACAATGGTTGAAATTTGAGACCCACTTGAAAGGGACTTCGACTAGTCGAGCTATGGAGAGGTCTATTATAACCATAGAAAATTTTAGGAGCTAATATTCGCAGGTGGGCTAAATTTCCATGGTTTTTCCAAACAAAAGATTCGCCAATTTCCCTTTTTTCTAAAAATGTTTCGCTCAATTTTTAAAATATATAATTATTTTAACTTAAAAATTGCCAAAATTTTATAGAGTCTATATATTTAGAAATTTGAATATTTTTACAAATATATCATCAAACATTTTATAGTTTGCACATTATAGCCTAGTGAAATTCACCAAGGTTTCTAAACTTTAAGATAAATTTTCATTCTTAAAATTTTCCCTGATTATAACTGTGTTGCACATATGGAAGACTCTCATGCCAAGTTCGAGGATGCTTGGAGTTGTACATACAGAGTATGTGCGCTATCATCCTATTGACGACCTTCATTTTTCCATCAGTCTGAGGTTGGAAGGAAGTTGATTTTATGAGCTTGGTGTCCAATTGTGTCCAAGGCTTGACTAGAATGTGCTCAGGAACCAGATATCTCGATCTAATATAATTCTCCGTGGGATCCCAAAATGTACCCATACTCGCTCAAAGAAGAGTTTGTCAATGTCTTCTGTTGTGATACTCTTCTTGTAGGCCACCAATATAGCCATCCTAGAAAAAATTTCCACAACCACAAATACACAGTCGTTACCATGCTTGGTAGAAGGGAGGCCCAACATATAGTCCATGGATATGGATTCCCACGATTGGCTAGGAGTAGGCAGAGGAGTGTACAAGCCTTTATTTTTTATGGTTGGCTTGGCGATGGCACAAGCAGTGCAAGATCTAATATATTCCTAACATCCAGTCGGAGTTTGGGCCAATAAAATTACTTTTGTAATACAATCACAGTTTTCTCCACACCATAGTGTCCTTCTACCTAAATGTAGTGCGCCTCCCAAATCAGCGTGGCATGTTTGCTTGAAGGAACACAAATGTGGCCTAGGTAGCATAATAATGTGTCCTAGAGGTGGAAATCAGGAACTTGATTTCCATCTACTAGCATCTATTATGTGGAAGAAAACTCTGGATCATTTTTGTATAGTTGCGGTCATCCAGAGGTCTTGTGACCACAAGAGTTGAGAACAGTAGTCAGTGCTACAATTGGGGGCCATCTCAGACAGTCTACAACATGATTGGTGCTGTCTTTTTTGTACTTTATGTTCAAGTGGCATTTTTGCATATATGTAGACCATTTATAATGGTAATCGTTCTGCAACTTCCCCTCTATTTGTATAAAATAAATAGGTCAGTGATCGGTGTGGATGACCATCTCCTTCCCCAGAATGTAGTGCTTCCACTATCGGCAAGCCTGCACAATGGAATATATCTCTTTATCATAGGTGTGGTACTTTTGAATTGTATTCGAAAGTGTCTCACTATGATAGGTCACTGGGTGCCCGTGTTGGGTGAGGACTGCACCAATAGCATAGTCTGAGGAATTTGTCTTGTTTTGAATGGTTGTTGCAGGTCTGGCAGTATTAGTACCAGTGTAGAGCAGAGGTGGTGTTTCAACTCAATGAACACCTTCTGTTGGGACTCGGACCAAGAGAAATTTACTTTTACACCGCCCTTAGTAATCTGACTCAACGACCAAGTGATATGGGAGAATTCCAATGCGAACCTCCGATAAAAAATTGCAAGGCCCAAAAATTCATGAAGCTACGTTAAAGTGGTTAGGGCTGGCCAATCCAAAATGACTTGGATCTTGGTTGGGTCCACATGGATGCCATGCTCATCTATGATGTAACCCAAGTATTGGACTTGTCTCATGCCAAAGGTGCATTTCTCCAAGTTGGCACACAGTTTGTTTTGTCAAAGGGTTTGAAGGTGCTGCCAAATGTGTTGTAAGTGTTCTTCCCAACTCTTGTTGAAGATGAGGATGTCATCGAGATAAACCACCACGAATGAGTTGGTGAAGGGACACAATATGTCATCCATTAGCCTCATAAAAGTGGTAGGGGCGTTTGTCAACATGAAGGGCATAACTAACCATTCAAAAAGGCCTTCCTTGGATTTAAAGGTTGTCTTCCATACATTTGTGGGCTCGATTGGAACCTGGTGATAACCAAACTTCAAATCGATCTTGTTGAAATACTTTCCTCCCTTGAGTTGGCCCAACAGGTCATCAATCCATGGGATTGGATACCTGTTCTTGACATTGATTTTGTTTAGTGCCCGATAATCTATTCAGAGCCTCCAAGTCCCATTTTTCTCCTATACAAGTACAATTGGGCTCCCACAAGGTGAGGAACTTGGTCAGATGTGCCTTTTTTGCAGCAACTCTTGGATTTTCCACTTGATCTCTTTATTTTCTAGAATGGAGTAGTGATATATCGACCCATTGGGTAGCAATGCTCCAAGAGTCAAATCAATTGGATGGTTGACCTGAATTTGCAAAGGTACCCTTGTGGGTGAGGAGAATATGTCCCTATATTCTTCCACGACCACATCCACCTGCTTCTACTGCTTGGAGGAACCCCTACTGGGGTCCATGGATGTGGCTACGACCTTCCCCTTACTTTGAGAGTGAATCAGAAAGGAAACAAATTTCTCAAACTGGGAGATGGCCTTACTGCATTTCTTAGTAGATATCAAAGAGATGGTGGCAGGTGGGGCTACCTCTGGTATACTATATAACTTAGTACCTAAAGAAATAATAATAGATTAGGTTCTAGACTCATATACAACATCACACACTTCAAGAGGAGAAACATCACACAGTACATCATCCATTAAGGGCTTGATGTTGTAGGGAAGGTGACACAGTTGGCTAACGTGGAGATCACGTCCTTGGTGAAGCCACCCGATGGTGTACGGATTTGGATGTGATATAGTCAGTAGGCTCATTTGCTTCACGACCTCTATTGGAATGAGGTTATTTTGGCTCTCGTTGTCGACAATGAACTACAATGGAGAACCCTTCACCCACATCTGTAAGCGAAATAGGTGTTCCCCCTCTACTGGATCTTCATGCTCGATCTTCTAGATATCAGTGGTTTCCATAGTGGCGTTGGGTTCTGCGTCAATGATTTGCGTCCCTTTTTCATTCCCCTTGTCGGGTTCTAACTCAAAGTCAGAAGATGTGTCGAACTCAGAAGCCTTCAACTCGGAGCACCAACAACTTCTTAGCCCGACACTCACTTGTGTTGTGAGTGGAGCTCTTATGAAACTCACACCAATTTTGCATGTCCTTCTTTTTCTTCATGGTGTTGTTCTTTTCTTATGGCTTCAGCGAGTTATCCTAGGTCACCCCGCCTTGGCTCTACACTTTGCTCTGTGGTTTAGGGGCGCCTTTCCCTTGCTTCGGATTCGTAGATCCAAAGTCTCACTTTTTCTGCTTAAACTTCTGCTTCATCTTGACAGTGTATCGGTACATCGTGTTGAGCGAGGATATGTCCAGGTAATCCATCTCTTCCTCGATGTACCTATGTAATAAATCACGGTACTTGAGTACCAAATATTTCTTAGAATCTCTGTTACCAAACTTTATGTGAAGGGTATGAAAAACATTTGTAAACTTTGGAACATCTTGGTCCCTTCCCTATCGCATCATTGTTATGTAACCAACTCACAAAATAGAAGAATGAGATAGATTAACGACTTCAAAAGTATCCTCTTCAAGGGGACAAATTTCTTTACATTAAACAAATGAACAATTTTTGGATAATACAAATGACAAGACCTCATTTCTATATATATGATTCTAAGGGGTCACAATATAATTAGATGCGACATAACAATAATAATGTAAGGGCACAACAAGAACAATAGTGGGCTTCTATGGGGCATAATAATAACAATATGGGGACAACATGGGCACAACAATAACAATAAGGGGCTACAATGACAATAATAATAAGGGAGTACACTAGTATTATGGGGACCTAACATGCCCCTCTCCTTCAAAAAAGTGATGTCCTCAACACTTAAGTAGTTTTGGATGCTTTTTTATAAAATTCTCATCCTCCCATGTGGAATCTTCAGCGGGTAATTTCATTCACTTGATGAGATACTCTGAAATTGATCGATTTCATAGCTGTCGAGTTCTTGTTTCAGTGACTGCTTCAGGTTCCAATATGATTTTTCCTTCTTTGTCAAGTTCTGGAAATATTGTTTGAACTGGGAGCTTGTCACCTATAACCTTCTTTAAGCATGAAACATGGAAAACTGGGTGCACTCGGGAAGATGCAGGAAGTTCCAATTTGTATTCTGTAGTACCAATCTTTTGCAACACCTTGTATGGAAGATAATACTTTGGTGATAATTTATTATCCTTCTTATCTTGCTTGAGGGGCATTTGTTTGTATGGTTATAGTCGTAGAAATACCCAATCACCTACATCAAAACGTATTTCACTGCGATGTTGATCTACATGTTGTTTCGTTCTATTTTGCGCCAAATTCAGGGTATCCTTTAAGAGTTAGAAAATTTTTTGTTGATGCTCAATGTGATATTCCACTACATGAACCTTATAATTTTCTCTTAGATATGATGTGATGGATGGTGGATGATATCCATTAAGTGCCATAAATGGGGTCATTTTTGCTGCAGTATGGAAGGAAGTGTTACATCACCATTCAACCAGAGGCAACCATTTGACCCATTGTTTTTGTTTATCAGATACAAAGAAATGAAGATATCCTTCCAAACATTTGTTCACTATCTCAGTTTGCCCATCAGATTCAGGATGATAAGATGAGCTATGAGCTAACTGAGTACCCAAACAAGAAAATATTTTTTTCCAAAAATTTCCAGTGAAAATAAGATCTTTGTCGCTTGCAATAATCTTTGGGTTTCCATGTAGCTTTTGAATTGTTTCCATAAATGAAATAGCAACTATACTGGCTTTAAATGGATGAGATAATGTAAAAAATTGTGCATACTTTGTAATTCTATCAACTACCACCATGATGACACTCTTTCCTTCGGACTTGGGTAAACCTGTGATAAAATCCATTGAAGCCTCCTCCCAACGTTGACTTTGAATGGATAAAGGTTGTAATAGACCTAGGGTCTTATTGTCTCAACTTTATTTTGTTGGCAAACCAAACATTCCGCCACAAACTTTCAAATATCAGATTTAAGGCCATCCCAAAAAAAATCCTTCTTAACCCTATGGTAAGTTCTTAAAAATCTTGAATTACCTCCTAAGGGATATGTGTGCAATTCTAGAATAATATTTTGTTTGAGTTGGGAATTCTTACAGAGGTATAAGCGATCTTTGTACCATAACAAATCATTTTTCCAACTAAATGTATCAGATGTACTAGGATCTTGCTGCACTTTCGAATGATATTTCACACTTCTTCTTCATTCTTCCATTCATCCCTTGTTTCGTTTATCCAATCTGGTTGGATGATAGAAATGGCACAAGGCAATGCTTCCACATCCTCATCCTTTCTTAAGAGTGCATCTGCAACAACATTTTGCTTCCCTTTTTTGTAGATGATTTCAAAGTCATAATCCAACATCTTTGTGACCTTTTTTTGATGCTCTTTTGAAGATAATATTTGTTCTAAAAATTATTTAAGACTATCATGATCTGTTTTACCTTGAAGTGTCTTCCCATTAGGTAAGGTCGCCATTTCTTAGTGCATGTAGTATTTCCAACATTTCCTTCTCATAAATAGCTTTGTGTAAATACTATCCTTTGATTGGACAACTTTCAAAAGCAGTGGGTTTTTCTTCTTGCATTAAAAGATGATCCAGATTTAAACAGGAATGTAACAAATTACAGAAATAACCAAAAATACAGAGATGCAACGGAAATAATACTTCATTTCATTAATGTAAAATATTGAAATATGCTTACAACCAGAAATGTAAATAAACTAGCTAGGGCGATGGTAGCTTATCTCTGAGAAGAGATGTGGCAGCTACATGCCTCTAAACTGTGGTACAATGAGCCTCAAAGACCTATTTATTGTTTAGAAACAACGGAAAACCCTCAACATCCAAAAACCTAACCCTAGATGATGAAACGCTAAACTGTGGGCCCTATTTGGGTAAATTGGTACATCAACTTCCCGGGGTCGTAACTTTGGCATACGATCTTCGTTTGACACATACAATAGCTCGTTAGAAATATCTATCCGAGCACTACAACTTTGGGAAGAGAAACATCAGTCCACGAACCCATTTTTCTCCCATATTTCCCAAAAAATGAAGTTTACGGCCTCAAAACGGCTCCGGAAGTTCAGGACCCAAAAAGCTGCTAAAAATAGTAAATTGTGCTACCATTACGGAAACTAAAAAACTAAAAGAGACAGTTGTGGGGGTCCAAGAGGGATAGGTGGGTAGCCACCAACATCCACCTATATCATTCCTCCCCCCTTAGGAAGAAATTGTCCCCATTGCACTAAGTTCCTCCATCTGCTGAACATGATCCTTGGTGAGTTGTTTTGCAATCTCGGATGCGTCCAATAACGGTGGGAAGCATGGTCGAGGGTGATACACATTGAACACTTGGTCTAGGTGAAGGAATGAGGGAATGTTGTGCTCCAAAGCATTTTTTCCCACAACCTTAGTAATGGTGTAAGGACCATGTCAAAGTGGTCTAAACTTCTGATGGGTTCTGGTAAGGTGTTTTTTCTGCCGATGCAACCAAACTTTGTTCCCCACCTGAAACTTGTGTGGTACCCCTGTGAGTGAGGAGAATTTGTTCATGTGTTCTTTCATGACCGTATCCATTTTTTGTTGCTGCTGCATGGAGGAACCCTTCACGGGGGTCATGGCTATGGCGACAATCTTCCCCTTACTTTGGGAGTGAACCAGACAAAAAATAAATTTCCTAGTCTTTGAGATGAGCTTGCTGCCTTTCTTAGCAGCAATCAAAGAGGTGGCGGTAGATGGGGCTACCTCCAGTATCATGTATAATGAATTATCCAAAGAAATAATAACAGCACGAGGCCTTGACTCATACATAGCATGTCGCCTCCACAAGTATGGTTGGCCTAATAATACGTCACAAACATCCAAAGGTGTAACATCACACAATACCTCGCCTGTGAATGGTTTGATGTTGTAGGGAAGGTGGCACTACTGGCGAACTCAAAGATCTCATCCTTGGTGAAGCCACCCAATACTGTACGGTTGCGGGTGTGGTGTAGTCGATAGGCCCAACCGCTTCACGACCTATGCTGAAATGAGGTTCTTTTGGCTACCACTGTTGACAATGAATTGTAGCGGCGAACCCTTCACCGACATCTGTGAGTGGAAAAGACGCTCCCCCTTCTCTGGATCTTCGGGCTCATTCTTTTGGACCTTAGCGGTGGCAACAATGGTGCTAGGCTCCGCGTCAATGATCTGCTTCCCTTTGCTATTTCCCTTGTTAGGTTCTGACTTAGGGTCGGAACATGCATCTAATTCTGAAGCGATTGCTTGGTCTGGCATTCACTTGTGTTGTGAGTGGGGCTCTTATGGAACTCACACCACTTTCCTGTGTCCTTCTTCAACTTTGTGGTGTTGTTCTTGTATTGTGGCTTCGACGGGTTGTCTTGGGTCACCCCGCCTTGGCTTTGTCCTTTGGTCTTCGGATTTGCAAATCCAAAGTCTCACTTCTTCTGTTTGAACTTCTGCTTGATTTTGACAGCGTATCGGTTTGTTGTGCTGAGCAAGGAAATGTTGAGGAACTCCATCTCTTCCTGGATGTACTTGTGTAAGCAGCTGCAATGTTTGAGGACCAAATGCAACTCAGAATCCTTGATACCCAATTGTGTGCGAAGGGTATGAAAAATGTTTGTGAACTCTGGCACATCTTGGTCCCTTCCCTGTTGCAGCGTGGTCCACTTTATATATTTGTCCTCATAGCTTTTGACAGGGTAGTATTGCTCTTTGATGGCATCCCGGAATGAATTCCAAGTGGGTGTGGCTAAAAATAGTGAGCCTATATTTTCATCCTTTTGCTCGCAATAGGTTTCCCACCAGTCGTTGACGTGGGGGGCTGCTTTGAGAAGAGTGAAAAAATGTTTTCCCGACTCGAAAATTCATGAACAGAAAAATACCCTTCTAGTAGATTTAACCATTTATCTATGACATCTGTGTATATCTGACCCTCGATTATGGGGATTTCAAAATTAACTTGTACCTTAAAGGGTGTGGCATTTCCAAAGTAGTTGTTGGAAGCCAATGTGTTGCCTCTTGGTAGCTGCTAAAGGATCTGGGCAACGTTGTCCATCATCGCGTTCCTTTATCGCTCAAGGGCTTCTTCAAGCAAGATTTTGATAAGATCTCCTGCCCCCTCGTCTTTATTTTCATCTTCCAAGGGAGGTTATTGAGATTTGCGAAGCTGGCCTTGCAAAGGTTCGACCAGTTCAAGCCCTAACTCCTTATATCTCGACCTCATTGGGGACATGCAAAGAAAAATAGAGAAAAAGTTGACCTCTTTGATAGCATTGATCCAGATTTAAACAGGAACGCAACAAATTATATAAAGGTGTAAAATAATACTTCATTTCATCAGTGTAAAATACTGAAATATGCTTACAACTAGAAATGGAAATAAACCAGCTAGGGCGATGGTAGCTTATCTCTGAGAAGAGATGTGGCGGACACATGTCTCTGAACTGTGTTAAAATGAGGTTCGAAGGCCTATTTATTGTTGAGAAACAATGGAAAACCCTTAACATCCAAAAACCTTACCCTAGAAGATGAAACGCCAGACTGTGGGCCCCATTTGGGTAAATTAGTACATCAACTTCCCAGGGTCATAACTTTGGCATACGATCTCTGTTTGATGTGCACAATAGCTCGTTAGAAAGATCTATCCGAGCACTAAAAATTTGGGAAGAGAAACATTGGTCCATGGACCCTTGTTGCTTCCATATTTCCCAAAAACGGCTCCAGAAGTTTAGGACCCGAAAAACTGCTAAAAATAGTCAATTGTGCTACAATTACGGAAACTGAAAAACTGAAAGAGACAGTTGTGTGGGTCCAAGTGGGATAGGTGGGTAGCCACCAACATCCACCTGGATCAAAAGAGCACCAGCTCCATTTCCTAAGGCATCACATTCCACAATAAAGGTTTTTGTGAAGTCTGGCATAACTAAGACCAGTGCTTGGCACATTGCCTCTTTAAGATGTTCAAAGGCTTTCGTTGCTTCCAGAGTCCAAGAAAATGCATCTTTCTTCAGTAATGTTGTTAGAGGTGTTGCTATTCTCCCATAATTATTAACAAACTTGCGATAATACCCTGTAAACCCGAGAAATCCTTGCAGATGCTTTATGGATGTGGGGATTTTCCAGTCCTTAATGGATTTAATTTTGCTAGGGTCTACCTTAACACCTTCATGAGATACAATATGACCCAAATATTCCACCTCTTTTACTCCAAAGAAACATTTGGAGGTTTTTGC
>APFE030480776.1:9267-28596 GCA_000404065.3 Pinus taeda | reverse complement strand
TAAATAAATAAATAAATAAAATCAAGAAAAGTTCTTAAAAATTAAAATCTATCTTACCCAAATATTGTAGCCATTGGACTCCTAGTACAACATCAGCACCACCCATTGGAACGGAAAACATTGGACTATTCAACACATATTCTCCCATGGATAACTTGATATTATGGCACTTTCCAGAGCAATTTATGGTTCCTCTATTTGCAACCATTACTTGACACTCTAGTATTGTATATAAGAAGCAATTCAATTCCTTCGTTATCTTATAATGAATAAAATTATGGCTATTGCCCAAATCAATCAACACTATTACCTTTTTATTCTTGATATGTCCTTCTATCTTGATAGTTTGAGGAGTGGTAATTTCAGCCAATGCATTACAAGATATAGTTGGATTCGTTTCTTATTTCTCTAGGGCTTGTTCTTGGTGTGTATCCTCTTCTTTTGATGTTTCTTGTTCCTTTTCTTGTTCCTCTTTACAATACATGTAAAATAATTTCTTCTCAGCACACTTATGACCTTTAGTGTATTTTTTATCACAACTGTAACAAATCCATTTTTCTTTTTTTTCTTCCAATTTTTGTGGTGTCAACCTTGTAGTTTGTGGAAGGCTAGGGGCAAAAACACTTCCATCTTTATACTTAATATTGGTAGGCTTCCTTGTTGCCATAATTTTGCTTTCAATTTTTCTTGCCAACCTAAATGCCTTCTCTAATGAATCAGTTTCCCAAAGGTGAACCTCATGTTGGATGTTATCCTTTAAAGCCCTATGAAAACATCAATCCTATGCTCCTCTGAAATATCTTTTACCCTTATATTCAATGTTTGGAAGTCCTCAATGTGCTCCACCGTTGAACCCTTTTGTTTGAGATTTATCAATTGGCTAAAAAAAACAAAACAAAAATACAAAACAAAAAACAAAACAAAAACAAAAAATAAAAACAAAACAAAAAACAAAAAAACAAACTTTTTGTATCCTCATAATGTGTTATCATTTCTTTCGTAAAAATTTCCGAAGTGACAATTTTTTTACGAGAGAAAAGTCATTGATACCATCCAAACTGATTGGGTTCCAAATATAAAGTTGCAATGCATACCTTTTGTGTGTTTTGCACATATGGAGATCAAAATATTTCTCCATCTGTAGTATCCATGTTACGAGATCCTTGCCATCAAACTTCCTCATATCGATCTTTGGAACATGGTGGGTCTTCAATCCAACGTTAGAGTCTAGGAAATCACGACTAAAATTATTTTGTTCTCATCATGAGTATCCTCTACTACCTTTTTGCCATTAGGAAGTATTTCTTGTAGCAACTTTTCCAAACCTTCCATGTCTTTCTTCAAATCTTCAATGTTTACTTCTAAACCATCCACCTTAGCTTCCATGCAATCCATCTTAGATTCCACGTCATTCATCTTAGCTTCCACGCCTTTCTTTAAACCATCCATATTAGCATTTCTTCCTCTTCTTCATGATTCATGCTAGAGATTTTAGGTTGCTTACTAGGTGTTTCCATTTTCTTTCTTTGGGGCATAAATTAGTGATAAATATGCTTCACTATGATCTTGAATCACTTCAAACAAATTTTTCAAACCAAACTTATCCAATTTTTTTAAAAAGACTACACACATTTTTTTCTCTTTGTAGGCGCTCAATATTGAATCTCTTGTATATCTGTGAATCACCAAGGTCTAAAATTTAGTCTTTTGATATCCCTCTACGTCCTCTTTCCAAGCCCACAATTCTGATCCATATTGGATTCTCCAAGAAAGAGTTATGTCAAATCGCCCACAATGACCTGATTATAGATTCATTCAGTAGAGTGAAATTTTACGAAGTGCCATGTGTCATTGTTTCGATCTTTGAACCTGAAAATGATACACAGAAAACTGTAGTTTGTTCTCTTTCTGTAATTGTTGATGAAATTTCTATCTGATGCTCATAGAAAAGGTTATAACGATTTTCCCAAGGTGACCTATTTGAGATCGAATTCGGGAGCCTTCAAAAACCCTAACTTTCTCAGTTCATATCTCTGAAAATATAGCGAGAAAAGATATGCAATTTGGTCCCAAGGTTCATCACGATTTCGAATTAAATGGGTTTTAATATCAACTTCTGAAGCTTTGTAGAAACAAACTTATAGTGAAAATTCCATGATGACCTATTTGAAGCAGTGAAACCCTAGAATCCAAAGCTCTAATACCAATTGTTAGGCAACCAGCTCACAAAATAGAAGAATGAGATAGATCAATGACTTCAAAAGGAGCATCTTTGAGAGAGGAACATCCTTTACATTAAACAAATGAACAATTATTGGATGATACAAATGCCAAGGCGTCCTTTCTATATATAGGAGTCTAAGGGGTCACAATATAATCAGAGCAGACATAACAATAATAATGTAAGGGCACAACAATAACAATTGTGGGCTTCTATGGGGCACAATAATAACAATATGGGGAAAACATGGTCATAACAATAACAATAAGGGGCTACAATGACAATAATAATAAGGGAATACACTAGTAATATAGGGACCTAACAAGCGTGGTCCACTTTATGTATTTATCCTCATAGATCCCAACAGAGTAGTACTGCTCTTTGATGGCATCCCAGAACGAATGCCAAGTGCGTGCAGACAAAAATAGTGAGGGCATACTTTCATTCTTCTTCTCACAGTAGGTTTCCCACCATTCCTTGATGTGGGGGGCGGCTTTGAGCAGAGAAAAATAAATATTTTCGCAACTGAAAAAATCATGAATAAAAAAATATCATTCTAGCATATTTAACCATTTATCTATAGCGTCTACAATCTATATGACCCTCAAATACGGGAATTTCAAAGTTAACTTGTACCTTAAATGGTGTGGTGCTTCCATAGTAGCCATTGGAAGTAGATGTGTCGCCCTTGGGTAGCCGCTGAAGCATCTAGATGAAGTTGTCAATCATCACATTCCTCGGTCACTTGAGGGCTTCTTTGAGAAAGATTTTGAAAGGATATCCTGCCCCCTCATATTTATTTTCTTCTGCCATGGGAGGTCGTCGAGATTTGCGAGACTGGTCTTGCAAAGGTTCGACCAGTTCAATCCCTAACTCCTTATATCCTGACCTCGTTGGGGACATTCAAAGAAAAATAGAGAAAGAGCAGACCGCTCTAATACCACTTATCCAAATTTAAACAGGAACACAAAAAATTACAGATATAACCATAAATGTAGAGATGCAGCAAAATAACACTTTCAGCGAAATCAGATACTGAAATATTATTACAAACATAATGGAAATAAGATTAGGTCAGGCGATGGTAGCTTATCACTGAGAAGAGATGTGGTGGCTACATGTATCTGAACTATGTTACAATAAGGCTTGAGGGCCTATTTATTATTGAGAAACACTAGAAAACCCCAAACATCCAAATACCTAACCCTAGGAGATGAAACGCCAAACTATGGGCCTCGTTGGGGTAAATTGGTACATATACTTCCCAGGGCTGTAACGTTGGCATACAATCTTCGTTTGACGCACGATAGCTCGTTAGAAAGATCTATTTGAGGACTACAACTAGTAATATAAAAAAATTGAGTTTTATAACACATATTTTCCACCAATGATTTTCCAAAAATATCGTTTAGGGCCTCAAAGCAGCTCCAAAAGTTCAGGACCCAAAAAAATGCCAAAAATACTAAATTGTGCTACAATTAAGGAAACTGAAAAACTGAAAGAAACAATGGTGGGGGTCCAAGTGGAATAGGCGAGTGGCCACCAATATCCACTTGGATCAGACATTATGACATTGGACCATCGTTGACCATGGATGCCCATGATTGTAAACCTAAGGGATTATATTAAACCCTAGGATTAATATTATAAACCCTATGAATAATATTATACCCTAGGGGTATGAACCAAATAAACCCAAGGGATTAATTATAAATCCCAAAGGTATTATAAAACCAATGGATTAATATTATAAATCCAAGGTATATAAACCCTAAAGGGATTGATATTATAAACCCAATGGATTAATACTAAAAACCCAAGGGATTCAAAATTCAACTAATTGATAATATAAACCCAACGAAATAATATTAAACCTAAGGGATTAATATTGTAATCCCAAGGTATATAAACCCTAAGATAAATATTATAAACCCAAGGGAATAATAAAACCAAGGGATTATAAACCCAAGGGATAAATATTATAAGCCCTGAGATAAGTATTGTAAACCCTAAGATAAATATTTGTCACAATGCAATGTTGGAATATGGTTGACCATGATTGATTTTCCTATTAAGACAATGTTTGTCACAATGTGATATTGGACAATGGCTAACAATCGTTGACCATGGTTGATATCCATATTGAGACATTCTTTATCACAATGTCACATTGGACCATGGTTGACCATGGATGACCATTGTTGTGACAATGTGATGTTGGACCAAGAGAAACTCTGTGTCACATTGTGACCATGGTTGACCATCATAGAACCCAAAGGTATTATAAAGCCAAGGGAATAATATTAAACACAAAGTACTAATATTATAAATGAAAGATATATAAACCATAAAGGGATTGATATTATAAACCCAATGGATTAATACTAAAAACCCAATGGATTGATAATATACATGCTAGGGAATAATATTAAACCCAAGGGATTAATATTATAAACCCAAGGTATATCAACCCTAAGATAAATATTATAAAGACATGGAATATCAACCCTAAGATAAATATTATAAACCCTAACATAAATATTTTTCACAATGTGACGTTAGAATATTGTTGACCATGATTGATTTTCATATTGAGACAAATAGACCCTAAAATAAACACGGTTGACCATGATTTACCATCATTGATTTTCATACTAAGACGATGTTTGTCACAATCTCACATGGGACCATGGTTGACCATGGTTGATTTTCATATTGATACAATCTTTGGCACATTGTGACATTGGACCATCGTTGACCATGGATTACCATGATTGTAAACCCAAGGGATTTATATTAAACCCTAGGATTAATATTATAAACCCTATGAATGATTATACCCTAGGAATATGAACCAAATAAACCTAAGGGATTTATATTATAATCCGAAGGGATTAATATTATAAATGACTGATATATAAACCCTCAAGGGACTGATATTATAAACTTAAGTGAATAATAAACCAAAGGGATTAATACTAAAAACCCAATGGATTGATAATATAAACCCAACGAAATAATATTAAACCCAAGGGATTAATATTATAAACCCAATGTACATAAACCCTAAGCTAAATATTATAACCCTAAGGGAATAATAAACCCAAAGGAATAATATTAAACCCAAGGGATAAATATTATAAACTCAAGGAATACAAACACTAAGATAAATATTATAAACCCTAAGATAAATATTTGTCACAATGTGACATTGGAATATGCTTGACTATGGTTGATTTTCATATGGAGACAATGTTTGTCACAATGCGACGTTGGACAATGGCTAACCATCATCGACCATGGTTGATATCTATATTGTGATGTTGGACCAAGAGATAGTGTTTGTCACAATGTGACCATGGTTGACCATGATTGAACCGAAAGGTATTATAAACCCAAGGGAATAATATTAAAGTCAAGGGATTAATATTATAAATGCAAGGTATATAAACACTAAAGGGCTTGATATTATAAACCAAGGGATAAATATTATAAACCCAAGGAATATAAATCCTAAGATAAATATTATAAACCCTGTTGTCCTCTCAAATAATTTTAGGTTAGGTAATTATGCCAGAGCATCTGAAGTATTTTGGTTGCTTTTAAATTTTTGGAAGACCAATGTTTTAAGCTTATGTAAACAAGTATTGTGTCCTAATTTCTCTCAAAACAATGAAAGGGTTGTTTCTTCACTTCTAAGCAGTAATTTAGCTTTAAAAAAATTGGAATGAAGAATTCAAAGAAAATATGAATTTTAAGTATTCAGATAGAATATTTAAAATAATCATAAGACAGATGCTAGTAAACTATGTTCACTAACCAACAAAAATGCATCTAAATTCATGAATAATTGACAATTAATTCATGTAGAGGAGTTTATTTAGACAAATAGTCTAATGAACTAGTCTTTGTAATTTATTATAACTTTGTAGGAGATTCAATATAGACTGATATTAAGTTTATGTCTTACTCAGATTTCTGTTACACAATATTTTGTCACACCTCTTGCACTTCCCTGTGTCATACCCTAGAGTGCCCGAAACTTGGAAATTATGTAGCATACCCATCCTGATATGCAGTCCGAATCCTCCTTGAAGACTTAATGAAAACATGCCTTGAGCTTTCCCTGAAGAAGTAACCTCAAAACCCAATTTCAAGGTCAGCGCAACTATGACATTGCCAACTCGTGTTGATGGTGAGTTTCACTATACTTACCTCGCGTTGTCGGCGCGCTTTTTACTTGGATACTCATGTTGATCCCTAAAAGGCAAGTTTTCCCAAAGAGGACAAGAAGCTTCGTGATCTAGAGGCTTTCAAAATGACGAGATGAAGGTTGTTCGTTGTGGATGTGGTCGAATTCTCCCAATATTTCCCTTTGATCTTATCTCTATGAGCTACCTCCTTGAGATGAAGGCCTTCCCCTATCTTTGGATAGATACTTACTCCCTCTCATTGCCTATATATTCATCCTTTCCCATTCCCAAATGGTTGGTCTCTGATTATTTGCACCCTTATGCTGAGATAGTGCCTACTTGCTACTCATTTAGCTTGGAGAAGGAGTGCTTGAAGAGCTTGATCTTCGAAGTTGACATTCACTCAAGGAGGGCTTGTTGACATCAAGGCTTTGGTTGTATGCTTCCTCTTTTATTTCTTAATATACACAAATGTTGGTTCACTTTCCATAAATGTTTGTATTAATGCATCATTTATCTTAATGCTCCTTAATCCGTTAAGTGGATGACTTTTGATTATGCATGTTGCACTTGTATGATTTCTTGTGTCTTTAATCTCTTGTGCAGGTATTCAAACATTGTGAGCAGTAGAGTTGTGCTTGAGGAGCGAACAATCAAGATCTTCAACAAAGGAGTGAGCTATAACATCACAATGAGGTAGGTCCCGTTCCTCTTCTCTCATTTCAATTGTAATTTAGGGAAGTTTCTTGTATATTGTCACGTAATTTTCTAGTCCCGCTCATTGGGCTAGGGGGATTGTCTCTATTCACGGAGAGGATTTACGCAGACAAAAAAGTGGTGACTCCACTAGGCAAGATATAACATTTCTATCCATTCCTTCTATCAGATTCTCTGATGAGTTTCACCAACCGTCGATTTCTTGGCTTGTATGCATCATTGTAGATATATGAAGTCACTGGTTTTTGCTTAAGAGTGTTGAGACTGCTCTGATTTTGAAGATTTCTTATTTTTTCCTTATTTTTCTCACCTAATGCATTTTCTTCTCTGATAGAAGTGTTGTCGGTGCTGATTTTGAATTTACAGTTACGCTGCTTTGCATTTCATCACCCTTTTGCCTTTAACAGGTGTGATGATCTCAGAGGATAGAATAAAATTAGGGTTTATTCTTGTTTTCAGTGCTTTTCAACCTTTGTGAGTGCTTTTCTAGTGTAATTACAGTGTGTTTGTCTTTATTGTTATCCTTGAGGGATTAAAATTTTATCTTAGCTTTGTTGATATGTGTTTGAATCTTGATTGCCTTCTAGGGTTTCTAGGTCACCCTATTGAAAATAGCAACAAGAAATGCTAAAAATAGAAGTGCTAAAAATAACACTGCTATAAATGGCAGTTTGGGTACCAGTGCTGGATTGGGCAATAGGGAATGAAAAATGCAAGTGCTAAAAACAAAATTGCTATTTTTAGCAGTTCGGGATGGATTCCTATTTTAGTCAGTCCCTGGACTAAAAATAGGAAGTAAAATTCGAATTTGAACTTAACAACTATTTGAAAATAAATTAATTAATTCTCCATGAGTTAATTAGTTGTGAAAAATCAGACATGAAGTCTATGTGAGGACATGCAACATTTTCTCTATTAATTGAGGAATTTATCCATATGAGTTCTAATTTGAGTTGTAATTAGTTGGCTCAGTTAACAGATTCAAGTCTAGTTAGATTGATTTTAACAATTTGTTTAAATTAATGTGAGTTCAGTTAATTAATGCATGCTTGCATATAATTGCTGCACTTTAGATAACTGAAGATTCTCTCATGAATAACTCATGCGTGTCAGTTCAGATAGAGACCTAGTTGAGATCAAAGAAGGGATAGTGTACTATCAGTTGGATGAAATTTTTCCTATAAAGGAAGCTCATCTATGGATGAGGATTTATCTCCTTCAAGGTTGCGCAGTTCGATTAGAGGTTAGTGAGTGTGTGAAGAGGCTAATTCACACAAGTGGCTGCACTGGACCCCAATCAAAATTGCGAAAAGAAATAGGAGGCTTGGAGGGCAGACCAAAGGTTAGATAGAGGCTTTTGACTGTCTATGAGTAGCAGAGGTATTACAGAGAGATCAGGATAGATTTTGTGTTGATTATTTTTGTAATACTGGCTATATTTCCACTTGTATGATAATACAGAGTTAGGGTTTTAGGCTGAGGCTTTCCCCGGGTTTTATCTTTTGTGTTATGTGTGATTGATTCCTTCTTATCAGTTATATGTGTTCTTATTGATGTTGCTCATGTTCGATTAAGCTTCCGCTAAATTGGTTGTAGGAATAGATCTTGTATTTTGCTTTAGTATATTGCATTATCACGTGATTTACAGTGAGAATTTCTACATGGTATTGGAGCACAAGCGATCAAGGAAGAACAATATACAAGAAGGGAGAAGTTGGAGTTTGTGATTCCTGAATATAGAAATCGAGTTCTTATCACATATCTATTTCACCTATGGCGTTCAATGGTTTGAGACTCGAATATGCCCTTGATGGCAGTTCGAATTATATAGCCTGGAAGGATTGCATGGAAGAAATACTAGAGGATAACATTCTAAAGGACTTCATTGATCAAGAAGTCCCTAAGCCGACTAGTGCTGCTAAATTGGCTGAATGGAAGAAATGTGTGGCTAGAGCAAGTAGAATCCTTCTGGAGGGAGTTCGATATCACATAATCTCAAGTCTTCATGGGAAGGAGACATTGTTTTCAATGTGGAAAACATTGAAAGATCTATATCAGAATAGCAGTGATCAGAGGAAGTTGGCACTGAAAGACAAGCTTCGGAAGATCAAGTGTGAAAAGAGCAACACAATCTCTACGTATCTGAACAAGCTCACCACATGCAGGGATGAGCTTGGAAGTGTAGGGATCGTGACAAATGATGATGACATGGTGAGTCATACACTCCTCGGTCTTCTTAAGAGCTGGCATAGCTTCTAGGACTCGGTTAATGGAAGAGAGAAACTTCTAGATTGGGAACGACTTTGGTCGGATTTGATGCAGGAGGAGATAAGAAGAAGCACCAGAGATGGTTCTTCATCCATGGAGGATGAAGAAAACTGTGCCTTAGTGAGTAAGGCGAAGAAGGGGAAGGAGAAGGGTTTCTCATTCCAAATCTAGTTATTCCCATGGTGGGAAGAAGCTTGAAAAATTTAAAGTGCGATGGTTTCGTTGTCATGAGGTGGGCCATTTTGCTACAAATTGTCCACTGAGGAAATCCAAGAAGGGATCCGTGGAAGGATCACAAGGTGAGGCATTGGCCTCATAGTTCGAGTTGGATTTCACACTGTTCGCATGCATGGTTTCATCCATGGTGGGAATTGGTTGGTTTCTTGATCGTGGAGCTTCTTTCCACATTACTAGCGACAGGAATTTGTTCAGTACTTTGGAGGAGAAATATCTCCAGATACTCATAGTGATGGGTAATGATGAAAAGTATAATGTCTCAGGTGTAGGCATAGTTATTTTTTAGAGGGAGCATGGAGCTCACCTTACCTTGACCAATGTCAAGTATGTACCAGGACTAAAGAGAAACTTGGTGTCGATCGCTATGCTGGAAGACAGAGGCTATGATATAGTCTTCAGTAAGGGAGAGGTTTTCCTTAGACACATCATCACTAGACAGGTGAAGCAGATCGCTTCACGGGTCAAGAACATGTATGCTCTTGAGGTTCAAGATGCATGCAAAACCCTGAGGAGCAAGGCAACTAATGGAGACTTGGTGATTGAGAGGGAGAGTACATTACCTCTCGAAATGCAGTGCCAGAATAAGTCTCAGACGATTATGGAGGAGCCACAATTGGTGAAGCATCTTCAGGAGGTTGTGGAGCAGCCACAACTAGAGAAGCTGAGAGGAGATTGAGTAGAGATAGCTACTCATGCAGAGACCTCCAGTAGGGGGAAACTTCGAGCCAGGTGGTCATAGGGATCACATGTAGCCATACCTCCAGGTAGGAGGTGGGGCGATGTGGAATGATCATCTCAAGGAGGAGGCGCAGGATCCTTGAGGTACCCAACCTTTCTATAGGAGCCCCGATGAGGAGTAGAAGGATTGACTGATTGGGTAGAGACAGATGCGGATGGAGCAACAGAGAGAGCTACGGTGTAGAAGTTCCAGGACTGTGTAGAGCTAGTAGGCTGCAACGATGCGAGAGGCACAAGAGTGTTGCACCAGTGTAGGATGGCATAGAGAGGTGTGCAATGGTGTGAGATGCATGGGGTGTTGCAGCAGCGCAGAGGTCAGAGAGGGAGCACTTGTCAGCTGCAGGTAGAGCTTCAGCATCAAAGTGTTGTTCTAGCCCAACAGAGAGCTCAGTGGGGAGTTTTTTTTTGTTTCGAGAGTTGCTAGAGTAACCACACTTGGTGCAGGATCAGGTTCCAGAACATTCCAGAGGTACAGGATCAGGTTCGAGTTGAATGCCTTTCTTATTTAGAGGGAGTGTTGAAAATAGCAATAAGAAATGCTAAAAATAGCACTGTTATAAATAGCAGTTTGGGTACCAGTGCTAGATTTGGCAACAGGGAATGAAAAATGGAAGTGCTAAAAATAGAATTGTTATTTTTAGCAGTTCAGGATGGATTCCTATTTTATTCAGTCCTTGGACTAAAAATAGGAAGTAAAATTTGAATTTGAACTTAACAATTGTTTGAAAATAAATTAATTAATTCTCCATGAGTTAATTAGTTGTGAAAAATCAAACATGAAGTCTATGTGAGGACATGCAACAATTTCTCTATTAATTGAGGAATTTAATCATATGAGTTCTAATTTGAGTTGTAATTAGTTGGCTCAGCTAACAGAGTCAAGTCCAGTTAGATTGATTTAAATAGTTTGTTTAAATTAATGTGAGTTCAGTTAGTTAACGCATGCTTGCATATAACTGTTGCACTTCAAATAACTGAATATTCTCTCATGAATAACGCATGCATGTCAGCTCAGACAGAGACCCAGTTGAGATGAAAGAAGGGATAGTGTACTATAAGTTGGATGAAATTTTTCCTATAAAGGAAGCTCATCCATGGATGAGGATTTATCTCCTTCAGGATTGCGCAGTTGGATTAGAGGTTAGTGAGTGTGTGAAGAGGCCAATTCACACAAGTGGCTACAATGGACCCCAATCAGAATTGCTCAAAGAAATAGGAGGCTTGGAGGGAAGACCAGAGGTTAGATAGAGGCCTTTGACTATCTATGAGCAGCAGAGGTATTGCAGAGAGAGCAAGATAGCTTTTGAGCTAATTCTTTTTGTAATACTGGCTATATTTCCACTTGTATGATAATACAGAGTTGGGGTTTTAGGCTGAGGCTTTCCCCGTTTATCTCTTCTATGTTATGTGTGATTGATTCCTTCTTATCAGTTATATGTGTTCTTATTGATGTTTCTCATGTTTGATTAAGCTTTTGCTAAATTGGTTGTATAAGTAGATCGTGTGTTTTGCTTATGTATATTGCATTATCAGGTGATCTACAGTGGGAATTTCTACATGCACTTCACTCATCGCTTGGTTTGTCTCTTTAAGATTGATTGCTTCCATTTAGGAGTCTTGCTTTAGTCAAGACACCATTTTCAAGTTGCTTTCGATTCATGTTTGTGAAGTTATTTTCATTAGTGTTGGATTGCCTTGGTACTTTGAAAATTGTGTCTACTCCATTGTCAAACATAGGTTACAATTGTTTTCTTTGGTGAAACTGAAAGTGAATTCTTGTTTTTATTTCATTGTTTCGAAAAGAAAAGTTAAAGAACTTCTTCATTTAAGTATTTTTGAAACAATTTGCATTTGAAACCAAAAGTGAATGAAATTTTCATTTTAGTTGTTTTGGATTGCATTTTTCCCTTTACTTGTGCATTATTTTTCATTTTTGAATCAAATTGAAAGGAAAAGATCAAAAATATTAGTGCATCTTTGTTACACAACATTTTTTCACTGTCCCTATACTCCCCGTTCCATGATCCTAGAGGACCTCTACAGTGAACACCACATGCTTTCCCATCACGAAGAAACTCCCATTGTGTCCCTCTTCATGAGCATAACAATTCTGTTTTGCATCATTTCCCAAAAATATTTTGTTTATTTTAGTTTACAAGACCAACGCTAAAGACCCATGTCCTCCTCATTCTGATATCTAGGGTTTACAACTATCCCTAGCACTGATCGGATCGACTAAGACCTTTCTCAGTCACGCTGATCCTCTTTTGGAAAGTTTTTTAAATATGGAGTCCAAGCTTCCAACTCTAGAAGCTTTGTAACAGAAGTCTAGTAAATGGTTAGGCTGGATGGAGTTGAGGAGGTCAATTTGGCCTCCTTTCCCCAATTAGGATGGAACCAATCCAAGAGATAAGGCCTTCTCCCATGAGAAGAGGAACCATCTCCCATCCATCCAAGCTATAAAAACTTCTCTTTTTCCCAAGAAAAAGATAGTTTTTAGTTTGGAGTTAGAATAATCGGCAAGACATCTATAGTCTGAAGTTTTCTAGTGTATGTTTGAGGGAGAATAGTGTGCTTGGGTGTGATTTGAGACTAGAGGGAAAGAGGCCTTAAAATCTCTATTGTTGGGGTTTTCCATGAAGTGCTAGCAGAAGTGTGGGAACCCGAACACATCAGAGGAGACCAACAATGTCAAGGCATCGATTGTAATCTCTTTTTGATTTATATAAATGCAATTATCGATTGATTTCCTACATGAAGTGTCATTTTACATCTTTATGGCTTAATTTTCCTTGACCTGTTACGTAGGTTGAATACAATATTGTATGCTATTACGTTTGTTGTTTGTTGTTGTTTGCTTGTTACAGGTGTATGAAGGAAGGCAAGAAGGATAGTTGGAGCGAGGAAGCAGGATCATCACCAAGAAGAATAGCGTTCTAAGAGTTAGGCCCTCTTAATTGATTCTAGCTTAAGGAAATCTTCCATAGATTGCCTGTTTGTGACTAGACCCGCTCTCTCGGGCTAGAGGAATTGTTTGTGTCCACACTTAGAATTTACCTGCATCACAAATTGGCGACTCTGTTGGGGATCCAATCCTTCTGTTTGATTGATGTAATTTCATGGTTTTGTGTGAACTTTTCTAGTATCACCATTTCCCTCTAGTGTTCCCTGCTTTGCCTGGTTTACTGCTTTGAGTCTGAAATTTATTGTATCAAGTTTAGTTTTTACTTGAGGATTTTTTTTTTTCCTTTGAATCCTCGGCCAGCGCTATCTTTTCTAAAACAGTTGCACAATCAGATCGAGTTTCTCAAAAAAAGTCGCACTGACCCCCTTCTGGCACTTGTTGTTAGTTAGGCAATCACGTTGATGCCTGTAGATAGAGATTAGGGTTTGCCCCAAATCTCAACCAGTGTGTATTGCTCTCTCAATTTCTACCTCTTAGCATGTTTTAGGCTATTTCTCCCTGACTGGAAAGCTTGATTTGGCTTGGTTTATGTGCTTGTTGGTTTGCCTTCTTTTACTTGATTTCTTGAGTCTTTGGACGGTTAGTGGCTCTAGGACATCTAGGTTGTCATCCATCCCACTGATTGTGAACTCATTGAGTCAAGTTGTTGGTGAATTTACTCCTTGCATTTCATTTGTAGTCCTCTAACTGCTTTGATCTCCGTCATTCAAATTTGAAATTTTTTGTTTGATTGTTTAAACGTCTCTTTTCTGGCATAGATCATGTTGCTTGTCTTTTTTTTGGTAGAGTCATTGCATCATTAGTTTGGAAGAATTTATTTTTGTGCATTTTCATCTGTTTCAGGATCGATTGTCTCGAAAACATTTTCATTGAAGTTTTTTACAAAAAAATCATTTTTGTCATTTCATGAAAAGTACACAATTCTAGTTTGTTGCATCAATATGTTGCATTAGTTAACATCATTAAAGACTAGAGTTGCATTTGCATTTTAAAAGAAAAATAATTCTCTTTACCTTTGAAAGGACTGCTTGAAGTGCACTTGTTAGCAAAATAGGAATTCAAAAGAGTTTTTTGTTATTTTGTTTTAAAAAGTAAAGTAGTGAAAAAATCATTTTTCTTTCACATGCTTGGTTGTTTGCATTTGATTATGTTTTCTACCCTCTCTAGTGTAAACAATTCATCGAATTGAAAGAGTCTTGTCTCATTTAGCTGCATACAGGATTTTTCGAGTCACATCATTAAGCCTCGAAAACAGAGACATAATTCAAGATAAACTTTAAAATGAACTCAATTAACCTAAGACGCATTTGAAACCTAACGATCACATCTAGAAGGTCTAGGCTAGAGATGTGTTCCGGCATCTTTAAACCTAGCAGATGTCATTCGCTTCGACACTAGACAGCGCTAGTACGGACTTGTGCTCCCCATACTATCGAGTATATAAAGGGAGACCTCACTAGGCTGCAACCCTTTATCCATAGGAAGCCAAGTCTGCTACCTTGTAAACGTGATACACCAAACATAGCATTTGGGGAGATCACCTGCCCGTACTTCTCAGTTCACCAGGAGGTATTCTGCAGTTCACGGTTACCTAGTAATCCTTTCTACCTAGATCATCCTGAGTAGTCATTTGATCTTTTTGACTCTTTAAGTTTAAATATCATCCGAGTATTTGTCCTTTCGATCTCGCTTCAAATCGGAAGTGATAAAGTCACCTTTGCTTCTTTCTCAACTCTTAAAACATGAAAGAGCACCAGTTTTTTTATGCGTCTTAAAAAATTGTTGCTCGCGATCTTGTAACATCCCTGTTAGTCTTTTCTATACGAAATCATGAGTATTCCTTTTAAAGTATATATAAATCCTTGGAATTTATCTCTATTTTCATGTTATTTGAGGCAAATCCATCGTGGTTGAACCGTTTGATTCATCTTGTACCTATTCCTCTCCTCCATCTGAAAGATTGTCTGAGGAGCCATTTCCTAAATTACCGCAGTCACTTGAGGACCAAGGTGTTGAACTTGAAATTGTTCTAAGCATTCAACCTTTGTCATCTCATCCTCCACCTCCCTCCGATACTGGGTCATGTTCTAATATCGGCCCGGAATTTCTGGATAATCCTATCTAGACTCCCGAGAGTCATCTGACCCCTGACAGCCAGTGTGGATTGGTTGTTTATCCTCTAAATCCTTTGTTCGACCCTGTTGTGATATCAATGCAGCGTTCATACAATCTGTACGATCATCTGGGTATTCCTTTGGAATTATCCCCTCAAACATATTCGGTCGTTCATTGTCGCTTGTTTCCACCCATGGAACCCGAAGACAAATTTCCAGTCTCCTCTCTAGGTCACTCGGAGGTTTCCACACCACACATTGTCAAAGAGGAAGAATATCAGTTTCCTCCTAAAGGTTTCCCCTACACGGGAAGCATTCCCATCAGTGTTTATTGGAACTTACCTCCTAATTATGTGATTTTAGCATAGTTTGTCTCAGGCACACCTAGCTCCTCTTCACTTTATCATAATCCTATTTGGCAATCTGGTGATATGCCTACCACAGGTCTGTTCATTCAAAATCTGACCCCCCAATAGACACTGATTTCTGTTGTTACTTCAGTCCTGGTGCAGCCCACCGTTCTGAACCCTCTTATCTCGTCAGTCCAAGTCACCCATCTGGTGCAACCCATGGTCTTGAGTCCTACTTCTATCAGTCCTCCGGTCCCTCCAGTAAGTGCACAAGTTGTGCCACCACTTGGGGCGAAGAATTCAAATGTCTCTATGGTGTTCGACACAACTAATGTGAGTAGCTTGCATGCTCACACGGTTGGGATGAACTAGCCTTCTCTGGTGTTATTCAAAACCCTGTTGGTCCTACTGGATCAAGGAATGTCCAGTACCAATAGGTCCAAAATCCTGTTGATTCATCTGGGTCAAGCAATTTCCAGTATCAACAGCCTTATGAGGCTCAGGTTCAGTACCAAACTCCTTATCTTCCATATGGTTCCCAAGGAATGGTAAATCCACCTTACGTCCTTCAGCTTGGACAGTACGTTCAGCCTGGTCCAACCACCATTCCTTGTGGCTATGGCCAGATACAATATAGAAGTTTTCAAGGTTTCAATCCGGGAACTGTCCAAGTACCTTTGCAACAACAAGGACAACATCTGCAACAAAAATGGAAACCTTTATTGCAGCAAGGGCCATCCATGCAGCAACAGGGTCCGATGATGCAGCAGCAGGGACCACTACAATAGACGCAGGGGCAACCCTCACAGCAGTTGCAGCAAACCATGCAGTCGCAAATGCAATATGTTTAGCAAACCTCCCAACCTATGTCTTCACAAGGCCAACCTCTGCAGCTGCAGGGATAGCTTTTGCATCAACAAGGTCAGCCCTCGCAGTAGCAAGGCCAACCCAGGCAGCAAAAACCCTTATATACATATCAATAGGGTCAACCTTTGCAAGGACAAGGTCAGGGTCAAGTCTTGCAACAGTAGGCCCCAAATCCTCATGTCCAAGGTAAACAGGTTCAAAATCCTCTTGTCCAAGGACAACAGGTCCAAAATCCTTATGTCCAGGGCCAACAAGTTCAAACCTGTATGTCCATAGACAATAGGTGCAAAACCCATGAGTCCAAGGTCAACAAGGTCAACAGCCTTTAACTCATATGTTGCTCCTCAAAAACCTATGGTTGGAAAATTTCAAGGCTTTCAAGGTCAAAATCCATCCTACGGGCAAGGTAACCTATAGTGGAGGAAAAATCAAATTCCTTATGGAAAGAACCCTCCACTATGGGGACAAAATCCTTACTAGCAAAGATGGGTTCCTCCAGTTGGACCCGCTTATCGACCTCCAATGCCTTTCAATACTCATTTTTCGTTCTTGGCTACATTAGAGCTGCTAGATGTGTCTCGACTAATGAATGATCCAATTCTTCATTCACCCTACTAGCCTTTGGTCCCATCCAAGATCCCGAGCGATTGTCCAAAGTTCAATGGGAAAGCAAAAGAAGATCCTCAAGCCCATATGGTGACATATCACCTCTGGTGCTCTTCAAATTCTTACGTTGAAGATTCTATTCATCTCTATCTTTTCCAACAAACTCCCACAGGCGTTGCAGCCAAGTGGTACATCAAGCTCCCTCAAAGTACTTATTATGACTTCCACTCTTTAGCCATGGCTTTCCTCACGCATTTCCAATTTCTAGTTTGTTATGAAGCCGACACCTATATGCTTACATCCCTCAAGAAAAATACTATGACCCACATCTCCGATCACATCCATGAATGGAGACGTAGGGGTCACCTAATGAAACTTGAGATTGCTAATCAGTTACTGATCGAATGGTTCACCAAATCATTTATCCCTCCAATTGCTCACGATATTGCTATGGGTGGGTGCGTCACAGAAGAGCAATTCATTACTCATGCACAGTCCTTAGATCTTGTTTACTCTCAGTCTAACACTTTGTATGAGTTATCACCCGATGCTCCGAGGCCATCATCTGATCCAACGACATCAAAGTCATAGGCTACACCTCCTGTTGATGGAGTAATTAGTTTAGTATCCCAGGCCCCTGCAAAATCTTCTTCCAAACAGAATTCGGCCTCGAACATTGCTTCCAATAGTCCCTCTCAGAACCCACCTGGCCCTGGTAAAACCTTAGAGGTCCACATTGTTTAGTCTATTGCAACTGACAAATCCTCAAAAGGTAAAAAGAAAGGCAATGGAAAAGGTAAAGCCGATGACCCAAAACAGGGTCCTCCTAAGTCGTCTGTTGGTGATGCCTCCCAATGGAAGCCTAAGTATCTATGCCTTATTTGTGAGGAGCACCACTATATTAAGGATTGTCCCAGACGATCCAAAGTTAGTCATTGGCTCAAAGGGACCCCAACTGTCCTAAAAGAGCCATTTCTGTCCCAACATACCCAAATGGTAGACCAGCCTCAATTGTCTACTTCCTCAAGTTTACAAGTGTTCATGATGAGTACGCCCATTAATGTGGCTACTAGATCAAAATATTATTAAACTCCTACCTCGACAGCAGGGAAAGAAAAAGGAGTTGCCCCTTCTTCTTCTGCCCCGTCAAGTTCTAGTCCTCTTCATATAGAGCGACCTAACCCTGATTCCGTTATTCGACCACCTTCTCGAGGTGTGCTGTGAAAGTCCTCGTACAATCCCAATGCTTGCGCCACTTAGCACTATAATATTGTTAATGATTTGGCACAGGTGCCATCGGCTATGTCTGCCCTCGAGGTACTTCAAAGTTGTTTGTCTCAACGGAAATCGTTACTGTTGGCTATTGGGGGTATTGATCCTGTTGATTCCACTCTTATATGTTTTGATCTAGAAAACCACATTCTGTGTCTTCCTCATCAAATTTCCTTTCTCATTCAGGTCATCATCAATGAGAAAACCATTCACAGAACCATCATTGATGAAGGTGCTTCCACCTGCATCATGTATGTTTCTTGTTGGAAGGCAATTGGTTCTCCTACTCTGAACCAGTCCCTTAACACTTTGGAAGCTTTTGACGGGTGCGATTCATGACCATTCGGTGTCTTACCCGACCTTGCTATTACTTTGGAGGGCAAGACAGTGCACATGGAGGTAGAGATCGTTGACACTAATCTCAATTATAATGTTCTACTCGGACAGAGTTGGACCCATGCCATGCATGTTGTAGCCTCCTCCTTGTTCGATGTGATTTGTTTTCCCCATCAAGGGAAAATAGTCACAGTTGACCAACTATCCTTCTTTGCCTCTTCTTCCTCAAATGGAAATGTTTCATATGTCAAGCACACCGGTGCTCCTTATGAGAGTGTGGGGGAAATACTCTTTAAATATCTTGCTCTGATGGGTATCTTTATGCACCCATGATCCAGGTGGATGTTGGTGGCCAACCACCTATCCAATTTGGACCCCCACAACTGTCTCTTTCAATTTTTCAGTTTCCTTAATTATAGCACAATTTACTATTTTTAGCAGTTTT